>VMOF01000388.1:76342886-76374828 GCA_011764245.1 Trialeurodes vaporariorum
CGGCAGAAAAAAATAAAAGGTGAAATGAAAATGTGGATGCGAAATGAGTGCACTGAATTGCCATCCGAATTCCTATCCGGATGGCTAAAAGAATTGCCCTCCGAATTGCTCTCCAAACCTGATCTTGGGCGATGAGAGAACAAGGAGTCAGATGGCAAGTCTTCTCACGAAAAGAATATGAGAGGAATTCATACTGAATTGTCATCATGCAAAATGATATAGAAGGAATGAGGGGAAATTGTCCTCATGCTAAAATGCAGCACTAACAAGTCTCCAGGGCAGCATGCGCTCGAAAACGCAGAACAGAAAAGAGGTCCGTTTCCCCTCTCTGCGTTTTATTTTGTTCGAGAAGGGGTAGGCCGCTACCTGCACTCCAGTTCGACGAGAATACCCCTGATACGGGCTCTTCTCACTTTTCAATTGTCATCGTCTCAGGGTCCCTGTATATAATTCAAAAATATCTCGTTTTGAATCTATAGCATTTTTTCCCGTGTGCAATGCCCAACTGTAGACTAAGTAATCCCCCCTCCCCCCAAGGTTTATACGTCCTATAGCACAGGCAATAATTGTGGAAGTAGTGTCAACTCTAAAGAAATTTAAACTGAAAGTTTTGGAGTATAATCCAAAGTTGTCGAATATTCCCCCAATGGTGTTTATTTTATTTCCCCATAGTTAGCGATATTTTCCCTCAACTATTGCCGGTGCAATGAGACGTAAACTTTGGGAAACAGTACCTAACCTTTTTATTAACCGTGCAGAGATTTTTATAGTGTAAAATTACTTGAAAATAACGTTGAGAGCGTAATAAATTTCCAAAATTGACTCGTTAACTCAATAAATGATTTTAAAAACAAAATTCCGTGATGGCTGCGGCAATGTGAGAGCCATGAGAGAGTGTCCCATCTCATCGCAACTTTCAATGCTGAGAAAAGTGATTCATCATGTAGGAAGCAGCATCAATGGGGCCAGTGGCGTCGCGTGCCATCTGGCAACAATGCAACAACTCCATTTAAACTCATTAAATATATCGAATTTTCCTTGTGCACTGTGCACTCCCTGAATTCGACCTTTTACATGAGTTTAAATGGAGCTGTTGCATTGTTGCCACATTGCACGCGACGCAACTGAATGGGGCTCTTGCAAACTTTTGCCATGAGGGATTGAGGAGTTGATTCTTGCATAAAAACCTTCAAAAATGACGATGAGTATTGAGTACACTAAGAAATCATGAAATTCACTCTCAGAATCGGGCTAAATGGCGGAGAGATGCAAGTTTCACGGGAGATTCCAATCTAAATTTAGAAATATCTCTGTGTTTCCGTAGAGGAAGTGCACGGAGAAAAAAGACTGGTATAGTTTACCATCATGATGGCGGATTTTGACCTCTGCAAAAATTATGGTAAATTACACCAGATTGATGGAGAGGGTAACAAAAAATTTGGTAAAATTTACCATCATTTCTTGTTGAGGTCAAAATCAGCCATCATGATGGTAAATTATACCGCAGTCTTTTGTTCTCCGTGTGACATAAATAGACAGGAACCTCCCATGATATACCTGCGTTGAGCCGCCATTGTACGATCTTGCCGTTATAGCAGTTATGTGAGTTTATTGCTGAATTTTAGATTTTCTTAGTATGATTCTCGTGATTTCCGCTGGTCTTTACATCAGATCGGACTATTTATTTGCTTTTAGCAAAAGTTTGCAAGAGCCCCATTCGATAGGATTTCCCTATGCGTAACTCGCTCAGTGACAACCTTCTTTTGTTTAAACGCATTTATTGACTCTGTGAGTCAATGTTGGAACTTTTCAATGCTCCTATAATGTTATTTTCGAGTGATTTTATGTGGTAGAGTTGACCCTGTGTACTGCTGTAGCAAAAGTTAGCAACTTACTCTCTGTGTATAGGGGATGTGGTTTGCATGACTGGTCAAAGCCTCTCTTTTCCTGTTACACCACTGTCCTCTGGTCAACGAACAATAAGCTTGTTGCAGCTCCAGATGGGAGGACCGCACATCATGGAGAACACTAAAAATGTGCATCTTGGTCATTACTTACTCCGCTGCAATACGATTACCGAACGCCACACAGTGGTTCCGTAATCGTTGATTTTTTCCTACGTTATTTTCATTGTTAACGTAAATGCATCAATTTTAGCCAAAAATTATTGGATTTTTGAGCTGCGTGACGTGGTGTTCATAGTTTGAATAGACCTGTTTAGTGATGACGTCACCATCAAAATAGGTTCCAAACAAATGCTCTATCTCGCTCACTCTCGTTGATTTACCTATACGAAATCAGATCCAAATTTTCGAACGCAAATGCATGCTAGTTAACCACCAGTTTTCTCAAATTTTATTGCCCCATTATAGATTCCACGTACCTTAAAGTATCTCTCCACTCTAACATAATTCTTAAAAGATCACTAGTGATATTACAATCACAGTTATACTGAAAAATGTTCTATGTTTTGTCCTTGTCTTACTCACGGTCTCTTATGGGAGTATCACCGCCATGACACTCAATCATCCTAACCTCTCTTCGTATCGAAGCTTGTTCGAGGTATAACAAGTAGTGTGATGGTGCCGATGAGCCTATATCCCAGAATTCTGTGCCCATAAGAAACTGTGAGTGGGACAAGGACAAAACATAAGACATTCTTCGATGTAACTGTGATTGTACATAAATGCGCGATGTTTCAAACATTTTGCTGTAGCGTGCTCTTATTTTCAGGTACTTGGAATCCAATGGTGTAGTAAAATCTGAGAGAACTTGTCGCTTCCTACCACTTTGCATTTGAAAATTTGGATCCTGTTTCTTATGGGAAAACCCACGAGAGCGAGTGAGATGGAGCATTTGTTTGGAACCAATTTTTTTCGTGACGTCACACTAAATAGGTCTATTAATTGACCCTTGAATCATCTCAACTATATTGGTTCAACAAGAAAGTAAAACGATCAGCCCTTAAACGATAGTTATAGACAGTTAATACTTCTTGCAGGCTGATCGTTTACTTTTTCGTTAAACCGATAGTTCAGATTGTCTATGAGTGACGCTGTTGGTTTAGATTGCTAAACCAATAGCGTGGCCGTTCGTTCTCCAAGTGGCCGTTCTTCATGAGTAACCTTTAAATAGCGCATTTTTTAACGATGGTTACCATAGCAACAGCCAAGTTTTACAACTTTCGTCCAATAGAATCACTCATCTATACATAGTCTTAACGATTGGTTTAACGATGAAGTAAATGATCGGTTATGGTCTATAAAGGATTAATAAATTTTTGTGGTTTCTGATTCTGCCATCGTCATTTTTACGGATTTTTACTTGTAAATTGATACTTTAAAACGCTCTAGCCGAAGCATTGGCGTATACAGGAGGCGGGGGCGAAGGGGGCGATCGCCCCCCCCTTCGGCCAAAAAAGGGGGGAAAGGGGGAAATAGGGGGAGGAAATGGGAAAGGAAGAGAGAAAAAAGGAAAAGGGGGTCTACATGCAGGGGGCAAAAATCCCAAATTCGCCCCCCTCCCCGTTCGCGAGGGCTGGATCCGCCAATAAGCCGAAGTGTGGAACAGACCCATTCTAGACCAATAGACTGTTTAGTCTTAACTATCATAGTTTAGCTTAAAAGTAAGCAATCATGCCTGCCGGTTCTTGACCTTTAAATTGGTCATTTCTCCCCCATTGTACGCCCTTCGATCGGCACCGCCGCGGCCGCATGCACAGCATTGTAGACATGTGACCCTGTGACCCGTCCTGGCCTCCACCGCTCCACCTCTCCCCATCCCTCGCCACCCATACCCCCTCCATTACCCTCACCTCTCATCCCATTTATCTCGGCCCTTTACGTTCGTCAAAGCAGACTCTGGCTCCAGCTTGTCTGGCAATTCCATTTGCGAGCGGTTCCTTTCATTCGGTTGACAGCCACTAATCTTAAATAAATCCGCCTCGCTGTGATGCCTAATCATTGCGATTTAAAATGGAGTGTGCGACAAACAATGAAATGATTTCCAGTGTGAAATTCGTGCCATAAGCCCGAATCACACTGCGCAAGTGGAGCTGAAAGTGAGCCGAAAGTGGGGGTCATCGGTGCACCATTCATCGATGAGGTCGGAGATCATCAGCAAACAATTTCTAAAGTTATGCTGAACAAATTGAGTACACATTTTTGTAAAAAAAAAACCTTAAAATTAACGAAAAGACTACTGTTGAGCAACGACTTGCAAGACAGTTTGCAAGCTCACATTCAGCTCCACTTGCGCAGTGTGCTATAGAAACGATTAGAGCTTTGATAGTAAACTCCAAAATCTCATCGGTTATTTGTATTATTTTTTTTTTTTTTTTTTTTTTTTAGAAAAAGCTTCGAAATAACGGAGTTGTGGTGGCGCGGCGGGATATCGTGCAATCTGGCGCCACTGCATTTTTTCTATTTGAACCCATGCAAAAAGTCCCATGCTAAAAATTTTTGATGTTCATATGTGCAACCAAAATGTCGATATTTTTCATGTGTTTGAATGGTAAATCAGTTTACTTTAGAACCACTAAAAGCTCTCTGTACGTTTGATTTTTACATAGTTTTTTTATTTGATTTTTTGTTTGTTTGTTTTTTGTTTTGTTTTTTGTTTAACTCTTTCTTACCCAGCTTTAGACTTATCCATCAACTGTAGTAGAGGGTTGATTTGTTTATTTTACTTCTCGATAGTATTCTTCAACGTGGTTCACACATTTTGCAGTGGCGCCGGCTCGTGCAATTTGACGACACTGTTTTTCCTCCATTTGACTCAATGTAAAACAATCGAATAAGGGTGAAGCGCTGATTCACTGTCGATTAATTTACATAGAATCAAATGAAAGAAAAGCATTGTTGCCGAATTTTACGAGCCGCAACTGCAAAATCTGTATGAAGCAGTGAAAAATGGCATCGTAGCGCCGATCGCGTATCTCTCAAGGGCCTTGACAGAGACGACGTAGCAGCGGCCGTATCACCATAGACGTGGACGACTCGGCGCACTGTGGTGTAGCTGAGATCGAATAAAAATGGCCGAAAATGGGTGAAAAGAAGATCATCAAAACAGCTCATCGCAGTGGCGACTCGTGCGATTTGGCAACCATGCTTTTTTACCATTTAAACCTATGCAAAAGTATCGATATCTTGGGGGTGCATTGCACCTCCTGAAGATCGATTGTTTTACATAGGTTTAAATGGAGGGATTACACTGTTGCCACATTGCACGAGCCGCCACTGGCTCATCGTTTTCGACATTCTAAGCTTAGTTTAAAAAAATTGTCACACACGTTTCTAGGTTTGAAATTACTTGTAAAAAGTTTCTTGGTGATTAAAATTAATTTTTGAAAGTTTATTTAAAATGATAAATCGGCTAGTAATTTACTTCCTGGTTTCTGACCACTTTTTGACGATCGCAGACCATAGTGCGGCGAGTGGCGTAGCGTGCAATTCGGCAACATTGTAATGTGTCCTTTTAAACCCATGAAAAGGATCGAACTATAGGGTGATCGGTGAACACCATCGCATTCGACCTTTTTCGTGGGTTTAAATGGACACGTTACAACGTTGCCAAATTGCACGCTACGCCACTCGCCTCGCAGTGGAGCGAAACCGCACGCAATTTAGCGCACACTGCCGGGACCATACATTTTTTGGTTCCTGACAGATCATGATAACCCTATGGAGTTTTTGCAGGAATTTACTGTGGACAAAATAAATGACGTTTAAATATCTCGCATGGCGTAAAATACTGCAAAAATAACGGTTTGACCAATAAAAAGTCTAAACTTTAGTCTTCGTAGAGAAAACTTAACTCAAAGTTCAGATGGACCATCAGAACTACCCGTGTATGACATGTACATTGTACATTGTACAAGGTACGTTTCGCATACCTCCAAACAGAAGAACATAATAACCTACAAATTGTTTGATTAGTACGATTTTTTTTTTCTATTCCTCTGCGCCAGAAGAATTTCGCTGAAGGCCCTTTGAGGTTCAGTCCGAAATGAAGAGGGGTCATAATTTCAAAACGGGCCAAATGGTGACCCAAATATATTACATTTTTACAAAAGATCAAATGGGTTCGTTGTTTCGATTTTTAAGTCAAAGGAACTTAGTTTTATGAGGAGCAATAGTAATAATTTCTTTCAAAGTTATTTAATTACTTCTTTTAATTGTTTTATGGTTTATTAAAATGTCCGTCGGTTACGCGTCCCCCACACGAGTTTTTGGTATTTAACCTAAGTTTTAGACCATATTTTGGGGCTGAAATGAATTTTGAAGATCATTGAGACGCTTCAAAAACTCCGTAGAACACGTGTAACCATCGTTTTTTACGAAATTATTTTTCTTCATGCCATAAATTGTGAAAAATGGTTGTCCCCCAGTTCCAAAATGTCCGTCGGTTACGCACGGATTTTACTGTTTTACAACGTCTTAAAAGTTGATTTAAGAGTGAAACTGGGTAACTTGCGATTTTCTAAACCATGCTCAAACGTTCTAAACAGGAATTATCAACACCTGTGCAAATGGATTTTATTTGGAAACGATTTTCACCAACCAATCTGATCTCGTGATTTGCCTGTAGTCCTAGTCAGCGGCACTTAAATATACGAAAAAGGTATAGGCAATGTTGTAAAGTTCCGCCCTGTAATTTTAATTCAATTCAACTACCGTAATTTGCTTTAAAAATCAAGATCAGAGATTATTGTACAAGTAATATTGTTTTTATTAAGCAGTTTGAAATAGTCGGTTACGTACCGACAGCGTAACCGACAATCGACGAGTATTTTCCATTTGTTCATCATGCGTTTCCGGCTGTTTCCGCGGTCACATAAATAATATCGACGATTCAGCGGAACCCTTCGATAAAAAGTCTTTTCTAGTAGTACTGAAGGTAAAAAATTACTCGCTGGGTTTAAATTTTGACTTGAAATTTTCACGGAACATGCATGCTCAATTGGCCAGATTTGAAATTATGACCCAGAGGTATTTGTTATGGCGTTTGGTGATGTTCGCGGAAGAGAGGTGTCGTACTCGATGTATTTCGCGGATCGTAACCTGGACTTTGTCGACGAAGACACCTGTTGACTGCTGCGAGTGTTGAATTCGCGCAGTGCCAGAGGCGGATCTGGAAATTTATCTCTCCCTCTTTCTCTCTCAACTCCTCCCTCTTTTTCTCCTGTCTCTCTCTCTCACTCACTCTCTCTCCCTCTCTCCCTCTCTCTCTCCCTCTCTCTCTCCCTCTCTCTCTCTCTCTCTCTCTCTCTCTCTCTCTCTCTCTTTCTCTCTCTCTCTGTTTTTATTTTTTTTCTCTCGCTCTCAACTTTCATTTGAGACAAAGTTCAAAAGCAGGCTCTATTTATTTTTTTTTTTTTTGTTATTTTTTATTTATTATTTACTATCCACTCTCTCTCTCTCTCTCTCCTTCTCTCTCTCTCTCTCTCTCTCTCCTCTCTCTCTCTCTCTCTTCGGCTGTTTTACACACGCTCTAGAAATGTACAGAGAGTGGGGTCATCACGTGACCTGCGTCCGTATCCTGTCCTTTTCTAAACACTTTGCTCAAACGGATGTGAGAGAGAGGGTCGAGAGAGAGAGAGAGAGGGTGGGAGAGAGAGGGGAGAGAAAAATGGGTGGTAGTGTGTGAGAGAGGGGGGAGGGAGAGAGTGGGGAGAAACGATGAGAGGGAGATGGATAGAAGAGGAAGAGGGAAGGAGAGAGGGTGAGAGAGAGGGATAGAGAGAGGGAGGTAGAGAGGGAGTGAGAGAGGGGAAGAGAGAGGATGTGAGAGAGTGAAAGTCCTGGATCTGCAGCCTGCTATGTCTTGTTCTACTTCGTGAATTCCTTGAATTTCCCCGAAACTTGCACATCCCATGTAATTCTCCTGCAGCCTTTCTTACGTATAAAGTAGTACATCGTGAGCTTTCAGCAGCTTAAATTAAATCCATGCTGCAGCTCGCTTTGTTTCTCGCCGTCTGCGAGCTTGTGCTTCAAACACGGACGAACGCGGAGGAGTTGTGTAAAACCCAATTATGCTCAGCACACGTTTTTCCCGTCGGGATTTATTTTGTCGCTCGCTTCGCTTATATGTATATATTATGGTATTGTTCACAGGATTAAGCCGATTAACCTCATCCGTAGGGAGCGGTTGTTTTTGACGTTGGATCCGAAGTCAAAAATCGTCAATATAGATTTGTGAAGCATTGCTATAATTTTTTTCTTTTTAAATTCCGCCAAAATTTTGCATCGCGGCAAAATCTCTTATGAAAGCCTCCCGGATAACATTTCTTAAATTTAGTTGTTCTTGAAGATGAAACGCGCACCGGAAGGGAATTTTTTTAATGTTACGACGAAATGAGGGACTTCAAAGTTGGATCAAGAGCTCGTGGAGACACCTTCGAATATTCTGATTTGCGTGACTCATCAAAGTTGCTGAGAATTTTTAATGAGGGTGTATTTTGAACGGAGAAAAGAAATCGGTAATTTTCCTTTCAAACGGAGAAAGTTCAATCCTGAATGAAAAAAAGCTCTTCTTAAAAGTGATTTTCACGAATCACCAGAGCTGCTGAGAATTTTCTGCTTTGTTTGTATATTATTTTTTAATCTTAAATCAAAAATTATAATTAATTCATTGGAAATTGGTTTTCAACGAAAGTGCAATGGGGTTCTTGCAAACTTTTGCTGTGAGCAAAGGAATAAACCATTCTGATGTAAAAACCAGCAAAAATCACGAAAATCACTCTGAGAAAGTGTAAAATTCAGTAATAAACCTACGAGGGGCGTCTCAAAAGTAAGTTCCGCGGTCGTATATCTTCAAAACTAATAACGAAAAATAAATTTCGTAAAAAAACGTTTTGTTAGGCATACTCTCAGCTTTCCAACGAGCTAAAGAAATTGAAATTTGGTTGAACCGTTTCCGAGATATGTCGTTTTTACCGAGACTACCTCTGGTCGCCGCGTGCCCGCCTTAACAGCGAAGTGGACTTAGGCCAAGCGCTCGAGATCCTCTGCTTATCTCGCATTGTCTTCAAACCTGGTATCTTTGATAAGGATACTAGGGGAAATTCCTTTCTTCTTACGCACCTGATGCTGATTCTATTGAGATAAATTCTCGATTTAAACATGATTAGCACATCACTGAAAATCAGTCAGTTTAGTGCGTGTCACCATGGACTTACCGTTGCAAAACGTGGCTGATTGTGAAGTGCGTGCAGTCATTCACGCAAAATTTGTTGGATCAATTTGCTTGGGACATTTTCCTTCATCCCCCATATTCTCCAGACCTTGCAGCAAGTGACTATCACTTATTTACGGAATTGAAAGTTCATCTGGGTGGGCAACGATTTGCAAATGACAAAGAAGTGAAGCAGGCAGTGCATTGGTTCTTCCAGAATCAGGACAAGCAGTGGTATGCAGATGGCATCAATAAATTGCTGCGACGGTACGATAAAGGTCGTGAATTGAAAGGAGAGTACGTCGAAAAATAAGGTCAGAACGTCCAAACATAATCGTCTTCTTTTTGGAATAAATCCCCCTCACCTCCCGCTCCTCCCCACGTTTTCCGGAGCGCAGGAAATTCGAAGTTTCCTACGAATGGCCGGAGGCGGGCACGCGGCGACCAGAGGTAGTCTCGGTAAAAACGACTTATCTCGGAAACGGTTCAACCAAATTTCAATTTCTTTGGCTCGTTGGAAAGCTGAGAGTATGCCTAACAAAACATTTTTTTACGAAATTTATTTTTCGTTATTAGTTTTGGAGATATACGACCGCGGAACTTACTTTTGAGACGCCCCTCGTACATAACTACATAAATAGCAACGATCGTAATGGCGGGCGGTTCGACGCAGGTATCATTGGAGATTCCTATCTAATATGCCACCTTCTCTTTGGAAACACAGAGGTATGTCTCAATTAGATAGGAATCTCCCGTGATACCTGCGTCGAACCGCCATGCCATTAAGCTCGATTCTGAGAGTGAATTTCGTGATTTTTTAGTGTACTCATCGTCATTTTTACAGGTTTTTATGCAAGAATCAACTCTTCATTCCCGTGTAGCAAAAGTTCGCAAGAGCCCCAGTGTGGCTGTATCTGGACATAGATTTCCAATATAACCACCCAAGTGAGTGAATTTTGCTTCTTTGTTCAGTATTATGTATGGTTTAAATCCTTCCAAAAGAAAGAGTTGCATAGATTTCTGTTTCTAGAAAGCTGCTCTAAAACATTGGTGATTTCGTCAAAAAAAAAACAAAAAAACAATTTTTAATGCGGATTCGTCATAATTTTTTTTGTTTTTTGTTTTATTTTGTTTTGTTTTTTGTTTTTAACTTTTAAGGTATACAAATAAGAATCAAACAAAATAAGCCAGGAAGCCAGGACTTAAGTCTGTGTGAAAATGTCCGTAAGATACTTCCATCATAGCGATCCCTTCATGGTGTTTCAAAAGCGTCCCAGAACCTAGAGTCCCTATACAGGGTGTCCCAAAATTGATAGTAAATATTTTTACCACGTATTTTTGGGGCCAAAATAAGACTTTTTTTTCCTATGAACACGTGTCCGAAAATGCCCCCCCTCGGAGCTACAGCCCCCCAAAGTTTTAAAAAAATATCGGGTTTTCTTCGATTCTAGCAACGAATCTACGTAAAAATGGATGAAATTGGTTTTCAGGGGGTAACTTTTTGCGTTCTTTCCGATTCTGGGGTCGAAAATCCCGAAAGGGTCAAGAAGGGGGGTTTGAGGGGGGTTCAAATTTTAAATTGAATAATTTTTCAGTGTTTCCTAAGAAAATAAGAAAAGTAACAATAGAAATTGATGAAACAAAACAAAAGGAACATTTTGGTCTCTTGTGTTTTTTTTCATAAGACACACGGAAAACGAGTAAAATCGATTTTTCGCCGGGAGCGTACAGCCCGATAGCGATGTTTCAGTGCCGCGTTGCGTCGAGTCGATCGTTGAGTCAGTTGAGTGCACAGAGCAGCGCTATCGGGCTGTACGCTCCCGGCGAAAAATCGATTTTACTCGTTTTCCGTGTGTCTTATGAAAAAAACACAAGAGATCAAAAATGTTCCTTTTGTTTTGTTCCATTAGATTATTTTGTTATTTTTCTCATTTTCTTACGCACCACTAAAAAATTATTCAATTTAAAATTTGAACCCCCCTCAAATCCCCCTTTCTTGACCCTTTCGGAAATTTTCGACCCCGGAATCGGAAAGAACGCCTAAAAATACCCTTGGAAACCAATTTTCATCCATTTTTACGGAGATCCGTTGCTAAAATCGAAGAAAAACCGATTTTTTTTAAAAACTTTGGGGGGCTGTAGCTCCGAGGGGGGGCATTTTTGGACACGTGTTCATAGGAAAAAAAAGTCTTATTTTGGCCTCAAAAATACGTGGTAAAAATATTTACTATCAATTTTGGGACACCCTGTATAGGGACTCTACCAGAACCATGATAGACCATGGCAAATCACAAATACAAATCAGGCACCTCATGCGCAAATGTAGCAACGACGGATTCTCCCGCATTTGAACCTACTTAAAATAATCAAAGGTTCATCGAACACCCCCCCCCCCCCAGAAATCGATACTTTCGCACATGGGCGCCCGCAGAAAAATTTCCAAGGGGGGGGGGCAAAATTTTTGAACCCCAACGGAAGGTCTAGGGGGACCCCCCCCCCCCCGTGTAAAAAGGGAAAACTTTTTTTTCACTCAAATAGTGTACAATATTAACCCATTTTAGGTGTATCAAATAATAATAACAATTTGGACGTGTTTGATATAATGGATAAAGGGACGACAGATGATAACGATAGTAAACAAAATATATAATTTATTTTTCCTTGCAAAAAAATTAGTTAAAATTACAATATAAACTAGAAATGAAGTTTCTCAACTACTACTCCTTTGATTAACTGTCATTTTTAATTTCATTTTCTTTTTTCCTTTCATTTTTCATCGTGAAATTTTGACTTTTTTGAATTCCAGGGGGGGGGGGGGGGAAGTGCCCCCTCTTGCCCCCCCCCCCTCCGGCGCCCATGCTTTCGCATTGATTCAAGTGGCAAAAACATGGTTGCCAAATTGCATGAGCCGCCGCTGATGCTTAGTCTATCATATACATTCTACAAGTCGTCAAGGTTGATTCTTTTATCGTGTCTACTTTTTATTTTGGATATACTGTTGAAAATACACAGAACCCTCGATTTACCTACCTTATCGTCAAAAGGCCCGGATATTGCAAACATCATCGGCGTTATCCCTGGTAAAAAAAAACCTCAGAGAACCTCAGAAAATCCTGAGGGCACCCTCAGGATTTCTGAGGGCCTCTGAGGTTTTCTGAGGGCACCCACAGAATCTTTGAGGGCGCCCACAGAATCTTTGAGGGCGACCACAGAATCTTTGAGGGCACCCACAGAGCACTTGAGGGCGACCACAGAGCGCTTGTGGGCGACCACAGAGCACCTTGAGGGCGACCACAGAGCGCATGAGGGCGACCACAGAGCGCCTTGAGGGCGACCACAGAGCATCCCGAATCTTTTGAGGGGCCCTTGCAACTTTAGAAATTCTGATCAGAAATCTTCGAGGGTGAGCTTCAATCATTTTGAAGACGACCGGAACCAGTGGCGCCACTTGAAGGATGGCAGGAGGGCAACTGCCCCCCCCCCCCCAAGGATTTTCAATGTGGCCGAAAAATCAAGTCAAATATTTTTTTTGAAGATGCACGGCAAAAAAAAAAAAAAAAAGGTCATCCAAATTTTTGGAGGGCCTCCCCCCCCCCCCACCAAGGAAAATCTGAAATGGCGCCCCTGACCGGAATAACATTTTTACAGGACAACAAACTCGCACTCAGACTTTCGAATCTTAAATGTTTTAGAGGTTATTTTCAATATAGTAACTCGTGCATTTCGGCAACATTGTTTTTATCCCAAATCATATGATTCCATGAAAAACAAGCGATTGCTTACCATGTATTCAACTGGAGGTAAACATCTTTGCCACACATGGCACAAAGCCACCACTGGTTAAGTAATTAATAATAATAATAATAATAAAAAAAAAAACAAAAAAAAAAAAAAAAAAAAAAAAAAAAATCTACGGGTTTTTTTCAATGTTTTTGCTTGAGCATGTTCTTTAGGGCCTATAGGTCAGAAAAAAAAACCAAAAAATAATTTTTTCATCGGCTGGATCCATTTTGGCACAAAGAGGGTTAAAAGTTCAAGATGAAACAAATTCTTGATTAAACCAATGCATTGAGCGAGAAATTCTCATATTTATTAGATATACATATTATTATTATTTTCCTTTTAAATCAATTAAAACCTATAGTTGTTAAAAATCAAATAAATATTTTTTGAGGTTAATGTTATTCCACTGAACAAGTAATTCATGTACTAAAGTCCAGGCCCTTACTCATTAGAAGGTTAAAACAAATTAAATTATCTACTACAAACGAAATTTTTCTAAGTCCCATTATAAAAACCTTAGCTGCAAAAAAAATATCTAGGCCCTCAAAAAAGTCTGAGCGTAATTTGAAAATAAGGGCTCCAAGGGCATCCTCAGAAATCTTGAGGGAATGCTCTCAAAAGTTTCTGAGGGCACCCTCAGAGAATCCTGAGGGCACCCTCAGGGAATCCTGAGGGCACCCGCAATATTATTATATTGAGAAATTCTCGCCCATCTGTCATCGCGGGCAGTGTAGCCTAGTGGTAAAGTGCTGGACTACCAATCGAGAGGTCGTGGGTTCGAACCCCACCACGGACAAAGTTTCTGTTCAGACTCCATCTTCTACGGCTTGACAAAAGGTGTAAAATACATTTCCTTCGTGATAGGATCAAGAATTTCTACAGAAAACTCGACTAAATTTAGTTTTTTAGTTACACAGGAATACTTGATGGCCTTCCCTCAGGACCTCAGGACCTCAGAAGTCTGAGGGTAATTGGAACATGAGGTCCTGAGGGCACCCTCAGAAATTCCTGAGGGTGCCCACAGAAATTCCTGAGGGTGCCCACAGAAATTCCTGAGGGTGCCCTCAGAAATCCTGTGGGTGCCCTCAGGACCTCTTGTTCCAATTACCCTCAGACATCTCTGAGGTCCTGAGGTTTTTTTTTACCAGGGATCCAATTTCCGAAGTCGCACACTGTGCTGAAACATGGGTTTTGCCGGACTCAAAAACTCGTTGTTTTTTTCCATCGAAACATTTTAGTGTTGATAGTTTATTCTTACAGTTTACCATGTTATTTGACTCGTATCAAGCTCTAAAATGTGTGATTGCGTACATTTTTGGCAATAATGCTGTATATTGTTTCATAATCTTGATTTTTCAATGGGGCTCTTGCGAACTTTTGCTTTAAGCGATTTAATAGTCGACTATGGTGTAAAAACCTCGACAAATAACAATGGTAGCACTAAAAACTTCTGAAATCCACTCCTAAACTTAATACACGCTTCTGTTTGCGCGAGCGTAATGGTGGCTGAGGGCAGTACTAATGGGAGATTCCTATCTTAATTTTGTCACTTTCTCTATGCTGACAAGGATGATTCACAGGGTAATTAGTCATCAGAGCACTGATCCACATCCGATGAATGGTACCCTGACACCTAGTAACATTGGTGTCAAATGAAAGTCGTCTTTTATTGGTCACTTCTTGGTGGAGTTACAGTATTGTTATAGATGGGAATCTCCCATTATTACTGCCCTTAGCCACCATTTCACTCGCGCAAATAAAAGCGTTTATTGAGTTTAGGAGTGGATTTCGGAAGTTTTTAATGCTGGCATCGTTATTTCTAGAGGTTTTTACACCAGGATCGACCAAGGTATATGGAGAACAGGTATGGACAACACTCGACTCAGGGGGCGTGGCCACTTGGGAAAAAGCGACTTCGCCGCCATCTTGTCTCCTATTTAAACCGTGTATTTCGCATTGTTGTTTGTGGTTAGGTTTGAAGGGGAATTTTATCTGAAGCCATACTTTATTTATTTGAACAATGCAATGTAATTTTTATCTTTAAATGTTAATGTTGTGACTATAGAATGGATTAACATCATCAATTACGTTGTTCACTTTCCTTTTCAAGATGTGCAATCTAAGTTTGAATCGCGGGTCAGAAAAATGGCGGCGGAGTCGCTTTTTTCACAACCAATCAGAGCCAACCTCAGAGTGTTGTCCATACCTGTTCTCCATATACCTTGAGGATCGACTATAAAATCGCTCAGTGGCGCACCGAGAATTTTCCTTAGGTGGGGGTTTCACCGCAAATTTTCCATTTTCTGAGGCCTTAGGGGCGGTTTTGAAAGCAATTTTGGCCGAAGATGACCTTTTTTAGGGCAAAATCTTGATGCTTAGGGGGGTTTTGACCCTAAAACCACGCCATTCGGTGCGCCACTGAAATCGCTTATAGTAAAAGTGTGCAACAGCCCCATTGTAAAGTTATGTCCGGGATTTTTCATGTTTCGTTCTATTGTGTTTTGCACACCCCATAAACAGGCCTACGTACAATAAATGCAGAGCGACTCATGAACTGCGCGCGGGACAACATAAACAAGCTGGACTCTAGTTAAAAATTAAAACTGAGCCACGAGAGAGAAATGTTAGTGTATGAAAGGGGTGTTTGAGAGGAGGAGGGGGGGGGGGTCAGTGAATGCCTGCGAATCGATAAGGAGGCGTTGTTTCTCTCGTTGTGTTTTGTTCCAGATGCGCTTGCTACCTTTCGTCGACAGTTGCCGCGCGTGCCATTCTAGGAGGCCGCATGATTGTGAACCACCGTTTTATACTAGCTGTTCTTTTCTCGTTTGAACCTACGGAAAAATATCGATCATTTTGTATTTCGATCCGCACAATTTACGTTGGTTACCGTAGCTTCTCCCGCGTTTGAACTCTTGCTAAAGTATCGATCATCAGTATTTCGATCCGTACTGTTAAACGATTGATGCGGTTACGGTATAGCTTCTCATTTTTGAAACGATGCAAATGATCATCCAGGATTTTTACGCCTTAACGACATAGTGTGTCCGGCTGTCATGAACGTAAAACCAGGTTTTCTCATCATAAGATACGTCTTTCTCGACCCTCTCACTACAGTTGCCTTGTAATTTGACCCGCGGATTTCAAATTCGGCCTTAGTTTTTACTTAAAACTCATACTTTTACCAGAATTTAGAATTTTCTGCTGAGAAGACGTAACTTCGAATTTACGTAAAATCTAGGCCAGTTCAATGAAAACTGATGGAATTTTTGAAATCAGCGTCTCAAAATACACAAGATATAGCGATGATGAAATGAAATTGTAGGCGTAGAATTATTCTTAAACACTAAAAATTAGTAAAATTAACACTGATGGATGGTGAAATGTCGCGGACACATTATGTCGTTTTTTATGCTTACTAATCATCTAGTATTTCGATCCGTACCGTTAAAGTTTAACGTTAGTCACTAGAATCTGGTATTTTGAGTATTCATTTTTGTATCAGTGTGACGTCGCGTCGCAGGAATCACGTCAAGTTGAATGAATTCATTCCATTCCAACTCTGTTCGCCTCCTGCGAGTACAAACTTACGCTGAACAACTCCTCCCCCTGCCCGTGTGGACCATATCAGTGTCATCCTGTTGAGTCTCGCTTTTTGTATTTGCGGAGCCAGTGTAGCGCACCGAGAGTTTCTTCATCTCTCTCTTTTCTCCATTAAGAAACGTATGTTAAACAAGGATGGACAAGGGGATAAAACCCCCTCTTTCTGTCCTTTTCCTATTTATACATTCAAATTGGAAATGAGAGAGATGGAAGAGATCCTGGTTGCGCCAGTGTGCGGAGCAAAATCATCGAGACGGACAGAGATAGTGGGTCTCGTATCAGCTCTCGTATCATGCCGCACTATATGGTCTGAGATAGCGTACACAGGAATTAGTCTTTCTCTCTCCTTCCCCATTTGAACACGTGCGAAAGAAAAAGACAGAAACAGGGGCTCGAACGTGTCTTCAGCCCCTATCTCTTTCCTTTTCTAGTACATACTCTCAAACGGGAAAAGAGCGAGAGAGACTAATTCCTGCGTACGCCATTGCGTAAGATCATAAATCAGCGAGAAAAAAAAGTAATCAAAAATCATATAGTTTTCGACTGTAAAGCCAGGGGCGTTCCGTGGTTTCCAAAGAGGGGGTGGGGGCAAGAATGCAATCCTGCCGACCTCCGCGAACAAAATTATATGATTACTTTTTCTTCCTCTTCTTCTTCTTCTTCTTTTTTTTTGCTTGTTACATATTGATTTTGCCGCCCTCTGTAATTCACTTTGTAATTTGATAACCTTTTTTTGGTTGTTCACCCTGGTTTTGCCGCACTCGGAGAGTGCCACCCTGAGCAAGGGTACCCCCCCCCCCCCCTTGGCACACCTCTGTGTAAAAATTTCCAGGGACCGTACTAGGTTTGAATTACGTTTACAAAGTGTTTTCTATGATTAAAAGCTGCCTTGAAAGTTGAAAGTCAATGAAAAATTGATGCGAAGGGAAAGGAGTCGAGTTGTCAAAAGGCTGGTTTTTGGCCCCAAAAATGGTTAAAATTTAAATCAGTCTAAAAGTTTGAGTACAAATGGCTCTATTTACTCTTAAAGGCAAACATTTTTTGGTTTGAGCTGTGTTTACGGATTATATCAACGTTTATGGCTTATTTTACCACCTCAAAGTGGGCCGTTTTTTTGTTTTTCGTGGAAAAAGCCGGTCTTTATTTTCGTTTAATGAATGAATATTTAGATGTGAGCCGGACATAGTTCTGTGATCTCCTTTAGATTTGTTATTACTTATTAGGCTACTAAAAATGAGTAACATACTTAAAAATAGTCACCAGTTTCAATATTATTTAACCGTTTGTGGCTTGGAGTTGTAAATGCACAAACTTTCCGTGGCGTCTGTCTGTCTGTCCGTCTATCCGTCTATCCGTCTATCTGTAGCCATAAAACGTGAAACCCAGCATAACTTTTTAGCTATTGATCCATATGCATCCAAATTTTGCAGGTATGCTGCTTTTAACATTCCCCCGCGGGGCGTTTTTCGTTTTTTTGAAATTCTAATTTTTAGGTTAGTTATGGATGAAAAATGGTTTCCATCAACATCAATGGGAAAATGGATCAAAATAAGGAAAAATTGTAATATTTCAAAAATAGATTTTCGGATCTGGATAAAAATATCGAAGGGGGGTCTGGAAGTCTCCCCCAAAATGTTAAAGGGGGGTCGGGGGTCTACCTCAGAGTAAATTTGATGTGAGAAATTGTTCGTATAGTATTCCCCACAGTTTCCGTTTTGTTTTTTTGTTTTTTCTTTTTTTTTTTTTTTTCAGTGTGCAAAAAAATCGCATCTCTAAAACGCCTCTGAGGCAAGGAAACAAACTCCTTTCTTGTCCATGAAAAAGTGAGTTTGGCCCAGTGTGTGCTGACGCTTGTGTCGTGCGTTGACTTAGGGCTCCGCGAAGCTGCGCTGCGTGATGTGAACAGAGCTTTATATTGATGAGTGCACGATTACTGCAAGGATTTTAGAGTTCGGGTGCAGCGTTGCCAGTTTCTTGCGGCTTTTTCCATAAGAATCCATTTAAAAAGCTGCATAGGATCTGGCAACACTGGTTCGGGCGTAGTTTCATTATATTTGGCCGCGCGTTCGATTTTTGAGTGTATATACTGTATCACGGCTCGGAACGCGTCGCGAATCTCATTTCCCGAGTGATGTAGTTCGCAAGAGGACTGGTTGCATGTCGCAATCGTTTTAGTCTACAGCGCGAGTTCTTTAACTTGACTTCAATGTAGATTAATGCAGATAGATGCATTAAAATATACCGTTTAAAAAGCACGACGGCGGCGCGGCGCACAAATATAATTGGATCCAAACTAATGTGCCGTCTCACTCGCTCTCACACGATTACCCATAAGAAATCGGATCAAAATTGTCGATGACAAATTCGTATAGTTTCAGAAGTGTAGGCC
Organism: Trialeurodes vaporariorum; assembly: GCA_011764245.1. Classification (NCBI taxonomy): domain Eukaryota; kingdom Metazoa; phylum Arthropoda; class Insecta; order Hemiptera; family Aleyrodidae; genus Trialeurodes; species Trialeurodes vaporariorum. The sequence continues at coordinate 76,361,833 of VMOF01000388.1, forward strand.
CACACCAAGGTACTTTTATTTAACAGGTATACTCGACTCGCTTTTTGCGTAGTCTTCAGTGGCGCGAAAATCAAAAGCACGAACCAAGATGGTCGACAAAAAAAGAAAACCCTGGACCAGTGGCGTCATTTGAAGGGGGGCGCAGGGTGGGCAATTGCCCCCCCCCCCCCCCAAGGATTCGAAGTCAGGCTCAAAAACTGGAACGAAGTTTATTGATGAGAACAAAAAAAAGAAGGGTCATCAGATTTTTGCCCCCCCCCCCCCCCCCTACAAGCTGGCTCTATGGCTCAAAAATATTACACAGTCTGGCCAAAAGTTCTGCCAGTCGAGGCACTGTTGGTTTTTTGCGTGTACATGCAATACCGTTCCAGATAAGTACATAAACCCCTACATATTCTAAAAGTAGACAAAAAAAACCTGCAAAATGGTATCAATTAAATTAAAAAATTCCTTTTTTCGTTTCTCCAAATCAGGCCTCAAACTTGTGCCTTTTTTTTTATTTATTTCTCTTTGGTCGCAGCCAAAAATTACATGTTTATTTTTCTTTCAAAGGCAAGAAAATGAAAACTACTGGTGTCAAATAAGAAAATGTAATAAGTATTTTACATTAGTACAAAAAAGACCTAAATTACATGGATATTACTCGAAATGTCCACCTTTGGCTTGGACGCAGCGCTTTAAACGTTGTGGCCATTCATCAATTGCTCCTCTGATCGTATCGATAGAAATTTCTCTGGCTGCTGCTACGATTGCTTGTTTTAAAGATTCCAGATTTGGATGACGCTTTTGACATGCCTTTGATTCCAAAAGAGCCCACAGTTTATAGTCCAAAGGGTTGAGATCGGGGCTTGTCGATGGCCAATCAGAAGCTAGCAATCAGAAGCGGTGCAAGGCAATCACTGCGACTCGATTTTCGTACGTGCCCCACTCCATTTTTGAACCGGAACACTTCCACAAAAAATATGCAGTAAATGCACTTTACACGCTTGCAATTAGCACTAAACTTATTACATAATGTATTAAACACTTCATCGAAGCGACGTCAAACAGCTAACTGTCTAATTAATTCGGTAAACATATTTATCTGACAAGTGACCATCGCGACCAGAAAGATATCTTGAAAAAAAAAGGTTGCAAGTTGGACGCTCGATAAAAGGGATTTAAAAGCGGTATTTTCAAATTTGATTAGCATCATTTTGTAGGTTTTTTTGTCTACTTTTAGAATATGTAGGGGTTTATGTACTTATCTGGAACGGCATTGCATGTACACGCAAAAAACCGACGGTGCCTCGACTGGCAGAACTTTTGGCCAGACTGTGTATATTGATAAGCAAAAAAAAAGTCATCATACTTTTGCCCCCCCCCCCCCCAAGCCGAACTCGAAATGACGCCCCTGCCCTGAAAAATGGAGGTGTTGCAAACTTTTGCTGCAGGCTTATCAATAGTTGAGTAAGGGGCAAAACCTTGTAAAAATAACGATTAGAAAATCACGAAATCCACATCTAAACTCACAAGATGCTTTTAAATGTGAGACTGTAATGGCGGCCGAGGTCGCCCAAATCTAATGGCAATTGTATGCTTCTTCTTGTGTGGTGTTGCGAGAACACCTCGTGTAGATGGCGCTGATTGAAGATAGGGAAACCCAACGCAAACCGCGGCCCCGGCCGCCATTACGGTCTCCCGTTTGAAAGCATTTCATGAGTTTAGGAGTGGATTTCGTGATTTTTTAGTGCGCTAATCGTTATTTTTACAGGGTTTTTTTTTCCCCCACAATCAACTTTTAATAAGCCTGTAGCAAAAGTTTGCAACAGTTCCAATTTGTGGAAGTAAAAGAAATTCACAGAGAGGTAATCAAATCAACTAAAATCAACGAAGCTAGAAAAAACACTGAATCGTGAGTTCCACTTGCATATACCTTCATAACAAACCTACTCCTGATCTTGTACCACGTCATGTCCAGTGTTTTCTTCTTTTGTCGGCCATCATTGATTCTGCTTCTTTTTTTTTTATTTTCGCGCCACTGAAGATGACGCGGGAAGCGAGTATACCTGTTAAATATAAGTACCTTGGGGGGGGGGGGGGGGGGGGTTGGACCGCAGAGGTGCGAGAGGTAAAAGTGTACGTAAATATATGTTCTTGAAAGAGAAAAAAATATCAGTGCTGCGTTTTTACTTCATTGTAAGTAGTTGCAAAAATTGCATGAAACGGTGTACTGGATTTCTGTTAATTAAGTGGAGCTCTTTGAGCTTTGAGTAGTTTGCACCGAGTGGTTTGTCAACAAATACTGATCCAACGGTGCAAAACGATAGATATACTTATCGTCAATAGTTTTGACTATACGTGTGAGACTGGTCTAGATGAAAACCCAGTGAGTGTCACGACGCACGGTGGATCGAGTCAATGCTAAGCTCCGGACATTTGGGCAAAAATGGAGGTTTAAAAATTCAACTTCTGACATAAGAATCTTATTCTAGGGCCTTCAGGGGTCCCAAAATGTGTGCACAATTTAATTTAAGGCACTTTTTCTGGCAGTGATGGTACTTCAAAGTTTGTATTTTTGAGGAAAGAATCAATTTTACGAAAATCTGACCTCTACTTCCGCGACTTCAAATGCAAAATACTATAGATATTGATTCGTGTTCGCAATTATCATACTTGGAGCTGATTAAGGGTCACTTTAACTTCAAAAAAAGCTTATTATGCTTTTTTTAACTGCAATTTTCGACTCAGTAGAGAGCATTAATGGAGGACCTTGAAAAAAGCCCTTTTTTCAGGAATAACTGAGGTTTTAGTATAAAACTCGCGCGAACTTGCAATGAAGAGACACATTTCCTGACTCCTAACACCCCCTGGAACTCATATCTTGTCAAACATCTTGCGGAAGTTTGCGGATCCGGAAGTTAGAGGGCTAAAAGGGAAAATTTTTGAATGGCCTTTTTCGTGAAAATATTTATCACCCTAGACTGGTGGGTATGGTTTGATGACAGATGCGTTTTGGTGATCAGTTATCTTTCTAGAGGTGATGGTGATTGGAAGAGCTTTTCTTTAAAGTAAATAAAGGGGGGTTGTAACCATAAATAATGAGTGGCCGGGTGGGAGGGGGGGGGGTGTTCAAGTCTTATAGCCCTCTTCATAAATTCATTTACCCGCATGGAAAATGGAAATTACTCTTTAGGAAAAAATTTTGATTGAAGTCGCTATTTTTCTCTGTATATGACAGTACGACAATTTGTAGCTCACTACTGCGGTGTTGCCATATTTACTAATCTAAATGCGTTATAAAGTAAATGTTATTGATGTAAAAAAAAAAAAAAAAAAAAAAAATCGCAAGAATGAAGGGAAAATATCTTGATGATTGTTACTACTTTAGTTGGTTAGCAATTATTGCAATTTAAATTCGTATAGAAATTTAAGAGGCAGATGATGCTCCTTAACACCCGACTGTCATGCGACAGGTATTGAAATGTTCACGAAATGTCACGAAACACTTTCGTAAACACACTCGCAGCAAATAGAGACATCTTAAATTTTACGCTTATTTCATCAGACCCCCTTATTTCTAACATGAGACCAACTTTAGTCGCCACAAAAAAAAAGACCTCGCTTGAACCAGAAGCCCTGTCTCTCCTCGCATAGATGTTCATTTTTAAGTTAATTCCATGCAATTGAAAATTTGATTTCGATTTGATAATTTGTTCCAAAACTTCTGCAAATGTGAAGTTAAAGGATGAAAAATTAGTGGAAGTTAAACATTTTTTCTTTTTATTGTGTGTTTAGAAACGCCTTTAAATGAAACCAAGAAATCTGGATAGTTGATAGCTAATCTTTTTTGTCTTTTTAGCTCGACTAGATGGCATTTTTTTAAAATTCAGAAGTGTAATCGATAATTTGTTACCTATTCCATCTTTCAGAATCTTTTTTCACTTCTGAATGATTCGCCTTTCAAACATCCTTAAATAAGGAACACACTAATTTTTTTGTCTTTTAATTATCGTTGTTGTTTTTGTTTTTGTTGTTGTTGCTGTTTTTGTTTTTGTTGTTGTTGCTGTTTTTGTATTTTTGTACGTGTTCTGACGATTATAATCAGTCACAAACTATCACTTAAAGCCCGCATAAATATTGCTAATTTTGGTTTCATTTTTTATTTTTTTTTAGGTTAGGTTAGGTGAGGTTAGGTTGTAAGTAATATGTAAGTAGGTGTACAAGTTGAGTATATACTTGGGAAATTCTTACCTAAAAAAATCAGTGATAATATAGGAAGAAACTTTTATTAGTTAGTTTGTATATTTTTCTTCACTTGCATTTATCTTAAGATTGTCTGCCCCCCCCCCAAATTATTTGAATAGAGTAATCTGAAAAGTGTCTAAAACTAGTATTAAGCCGTAGGCAACAACAGTTGCTCAGACTACAACGTATCAAATCTTTTGTTCACACGCAAAAATTCGCAGAAAATAGTAGTTTTTATTAACCTCTTTTTAGATTGAAAATGAGACATTTATAGGCACGGTAATAATTTTAGGCCCATGAAGTAAAAAAATCGAAATCCTCGTGAAAAATTGAGTAGGTTTCATGTGTCTTTCACTGGTTATCGCGATATTTAAGAGTCCCCACAACCAAATGTCCGATGCTCCCCATTGACTCGATCCACCGTGCGACGTCACGTAAAACTCGACGGTAAAACATCGATTGTCTTTGACCGTTAATTTTATTGTTTTTTCTTTTTTCCCCCTCCGTGTGTTTTGATTGCTACTGGTTCCAGCGTGACATCGTATTCGCGTCATCACGCTGTTTTATTATCTTTTGTCACTCGCTTATTTCTCATTAATCGAGCCCCATTGTGGCTCATGCAATCTGGCAATCGTGCATTTAAATCTATACAAAAAGATCGATTCGAGTTGAGGCATTATTTCGATTATTTTACTTATATTTAAATGGAAGGAATCCATTCTTGCCTCATTGCACGAGCCGCCGCACCACTGACAAGCCGTGCATTCTTCCCAAGACTGTGTTTTATATACGTAATTCAAGTGGTTTTGTATATTGTGTTTTATCCGTTAAAAAGTCCACATTTTGTTACCACTACTACATATATCTGTATGTCCTATTCAAGTGCGATGGTATTGTATACCCGAGTACGCGAGAGAGTGCATTGACCCTCTTTATCCTGTGGTGGCTCATGAAATGCGATAGATCGATCTCCCCCGTATAAACCTACAGGAAACATCAATTATCAGGGGGCTCAGTTCCGAAAGAAACCTATTCTTTTGCTTCGGGTTAAATTGGGGGGGGGGCTCGTGAAATGCGATGGAAAAATGTCCCCCCTCCGTATAAAAATGTGGAAAAGTATCGATCGTCAGGGAGTCGGCTCCAAAATAAAGCAATTTGTTTGTATATAGGTTTAAATGGGAGAAAAACTATTTACGAACGATTAATCGCGAGCCTCCACTGCACTTATCCACGAGGGCAACTTCGAGTGCGTTTTTAACAGGACCAGCATTTGGATTTGTGTAGTTACAACGCTTGACTTGTATCCAGAGATGACTTAATTTTCCTTATTTGCCTAGCCGAGAAATTGAAGGCGATAATGCTGACCGCGTTGCGTAGTTTGCCAGCTTACGTTAAATTTTGACTCACGGGTAGTTAACCGTACAGGACAGTAACCGTTTTGCCTATCCATGAAATTGAAGGCGATGATTCTGACCGCGTTGTGTAGTTAGCCAGCTTACATTAAATTTCGTCCCCCGGGTAGTTAACTATTCGTACAGGAAAGTAACCGTTTTGCGTATCTGTGAAATTGAAGGTGATGATTCTGACCGCGTTGCGTAGTTTGCCAGCTTACGTTAAATTTTGACTCACGGGTAGTTAACTATTCGTACAGGAAAGTAACAGTTTTGCCTATCCGTGAAATTGAAGGTGATGATTCTGACCGCGTTGCGTAGTTTGCCAGCTTACGTTAGATTTTGACTCACCGTACGCCGCTGATTGTGAGATGTCTGTACTTACTTACTTACCATCACACAAAGCTCTGTAATCTTTTCGACACCGCCACGACTTGGCGGTAATTATTACGTAGCAAGCAACGTTGTTGTGCGCCCTTCGGTCTTGCCGTCAGCTTTAGACACCAAGCCGAGCCGCACAATGGGACGAAAGTATGGAATTTCCCGGAAATTTTTTCATGGACAAAACTCAAGAATTTGAGCAATTATTAGCAAGATAACTAAAAAACTGGGTTTAATAAACGATTTCACAGCTTAAAATGAGTTAGATAATAAGGTTTTTAGATAAAAAATAACGACTTTAAAACGTTTCTGAAGCAAAAAACGGATTTTTTTTCACGTTCGGAAAAATTCATGATTTGGACAGTGTGCGCCGCCGGCTTCTTCGCACGCATGCCACCAGTAAGCAACTATCATCTCCTCTTCAGGTGCAGGAAAGGAAGCTCAAAAACCTTGATGCAATCATCGTTTATCACTCGGTGGCCCCCCAACTTTCCCACCTCCGTCCCCTTCTCATACTAATTTCAGTTCTCCATACTAGATAATTAGATTTTTTTCTCTCTGCTTTTCTGTCTTGTCAATCTCTTCTTTCTTCACCGCTCCTTGAAAGCAGACTTCCATTTGCCAAAAATGTAATATCATCAAATTTCTTCTATCCGTATTTACTTCAAAGTTGCCTCAGGCTTAGTTTTGTTGACCCTGTAATGCGGGGTTCGGAATAGAGACATTGCCAGACATTACTGTCCCTGAGGTGTACTGCAAAAATGTCTATGTTTACAGAGTGTAGAAGTGGCTTTCGCGACATATTTAAAAAAAAATAAACTGTAGGGAATACCTTACGAATACGTTCTCTCATCAAATTTAATCTGGGGAGACCATCAAACCCCCTTCCATATTCTGGGGGAGACCCTCAAACCCCCTGAATCCAAATCCAAAGATCCATTTTTGAAATATTTATATTTTTTCCTTTTTTTGACCCATCTTCCCATTGATTTTAATGGAAACCATTTGTCATCCTTAACTAACCAAAAATTAAAATTTTAAAGAAAAAAAAAGTCCCTCTGGGGATAAAAGCAACATCTCTACAAAATTTGGATGCAAATGGATCAATATAGTTAAAAAGTTATGCTGAGTTTCTCGTTTTATGGCTACAGACACACGCAGACAGACAGACGGACCGACATCGACAGACGCCACAGAAAGTTTGTGCATTTACACCTCCAAGCCACTCTTGGTTAAATAATATTGAAACTTAATGGATGAATATTCTTTAGGGTCGTATTAGGCATGATGAGAGCCAATTATTTTGTAGTCATCATGATTTACTGAGTCGTAGTGGGCCAAATATCGAAATAAAATACCTTGAAAATCTCTGTGCCATCGCAATACTTTCTCAATTTCCAACTTTGTTAGGAGTGAGAAAGTAAAACTTTTAATTTTTCAAATGTTTGAGTTGGCTGCAAAATGGCTGCAATTTGCTCGTTCACTTGTTTCTTTAAATGTCAAGTGGTCGCTGGCTCGTTTTCTTTCTTGTTTAACATACTCTGAACTGAACTATGTAATCTTTTCTCAATCAGTGGAATCGTCGGTAAATTGAAAAGTGTCATTAAATATACTTAGAACGGCAACTCTGCTACTCGAGCTTTCATAATGTTCCGTCGAGCCTCTTCGATTACGGAGATAGGCAAAACGAACACCAAGAAGTAGGAATATTGTATAACTACCCACTAAAGAGCGAGTTCTAGATTTCATTTCCTCTAATACCTAAACCTGGTATATTAGTAGTAGAAGGGTTAACCCAAAGAGTAAACAAGAGTCGCAATTGAATTGAAGGCCTGCGTGGTCAACGCTGATAAGGAATCGGAAACGCGGGCTGGCCTCTGATTGGCTGCAAGCGTGGTGCAAAAATGTCTTAGGGTATAGGAAAATTGACGCGGGTTTTTCGTTCCGGGACGTTTATCTCGAAACCAAAGCAAAATCGTTTTTAAACAATTTATGCGAGTCAATTTACCACATTTTTTTCCGAACAATTTGATAGGTCATAAGTGCCACTTTATTTTGCAAATTCGAAAAGACTGTCTCAGTTGAAAAGTAACGCACAAATAGTGTGTTTACAGGCTTGGCATGTGTTTGAGTAACTCACTATTATGTGTACTTTTCAACTGAGACAGTCTTCTCGAATTTGCAATAAAGTGACACTTATGACCTATCAATTTGTTCGGAAACTTCTGCTAAATCGACTCGCATAAATTGGGTACCTATGATTTTGCACAGGTTTCGAGATAAACGTCCCGGAACGAAAACCCCGTGTTTTAATTTCCCTATACCCTAAGACAGTTTTTCACCAGGATTTCCCTCCATTTCCAGCCAATCAGAAGCCGACTCTTATCAACATTGATGACCACGCTGGCTCTCAATGCAATTGCGACTCTTGTTTACTCTTTGGGTTAACCGTAGCGCCGACTCTGGGCCCCTGATTACCAACGGCAAATCGTATCGTTTGAGAAAGCGATATTTTCCCCAAGTTACTTGCCAAATTACTTGCTTTGTTGGTGCTTTGCCATGATATGGTACTCGCGTACTATGAAAGATATGGTACTCAAACTTTTCTCCTCGCAAACCCTAGCGACAGTGTTGCTAGATTCTCCTACACGGAAAAAAAAACTACGGTGAAAATAACCATATACGGATACCTGATTTTGGCACCTGCTAGATGTTATGGTAATGATAACCAGGAGTATACTATGTTTTGACTAGGCACTAGGTGATGTTACCTAATTGCATGTCGAACTTACTCAAAGTATCGATAAATGTACCATACTTCTGGTCAAGTTTACCATAACATCTAGCAGGTGCCAAAATCAGGTATCCGTATGGTTATTTTCACGAATCTTTTTTTTCCGTGTATAATTTACCAACTTAAACACTAAACACACCAGCATAAGTCAAAGGAAAAATCGGATGCTATCCGAAAAATGGCAACACTGCCTAGCGATGTCCTGAATGGACAGCTTTATGCAGAAAAGAAGCAACTTATACAATGGAAATCAATAGTACCCGGCCCTGTACCCCCACCCCTCACCCCATCACCTCCCGGACCCATAGCAGCGGTTTCATCTCTTCCGACGACGAACCCTCTCTCTCTCGGTTATAAATATTGCCAATCTTGACTATTAATCTTTCTCGTAACCTTATTTTTTCCCCCCGATTTATGCTCCGACTCTATTTGTATACCTAATTATTTAGTATGTTTTAACGATTTTTTTTTTCTTGGTTTGATTTTCCTTTATCCGCTAGGCATTTCGTCGTCCATCTGACGTATGTGCGTAAGTCGGAAGTTTGACAAATTGATTCTTTCATCAATTGCTGTGTAAAAAAAAAAAACAAAAAACAAAAAAAAAAAAACAAAAAACGCTCTTTCGATCCTAGTCGTTGAAATAGCCAAAGTCTCAATAGTTAGAGCTCGTTTCAGAAGTGTGGGCAGACCAAAACCATAATCGTTGGCGAATTTTCAAATTTTATTCCTTCAGATCAACACTGAAGTTGCCCCTGACTTTATTATTTTGTGTTTAAAGTTTTTCTCCTTGAAAAGTGAACACTCAATTTCATTTTTATTCATTTTCGTCGAGTAATATCTGAAATAATGTTGACAAATTCCAAAGATTATCAGTCTAGGTCCGCCTACACTTCTGAAACGAGCTTTATCAAGTTACAGTGGAAAACTTAAAGGCGTAAGTCATTAAAACTAAGGAATTTGTTTTCGCTCTCCTGAAAAGTTGCAAAATTCGACTTATGCTATTTGTCAGATGGGCGACGATTTAAGGTGCCCTCAGAGCGCACTTTCCTCGTCTATCATTCTAGAGCATATAGGTACACTGAAAAAAATAAATCATAAATTCTAGTAATATATGTATTACCAGAAGCAGCACGATTTGTGAATCGCCGCGGAGAGTCCTTTTACCAGAAGATTCTAGGGCTATTATCAGAATATGGTCACAGTCTCACAGTATACCAGAATGTCCTATAAAACATTTCAAAAACTATGGTGCAAACACTATGAAATTGTAGTAACGGCACCATCTCTTATCTCGGTTAACATATCGATGTGTTTTTCTGGTAATCATTTTTAGTGTAGTTGGTGTTGAAATTATGGACGTATAAGCAGTTTTATTTTTCTCTCTCTTTCTTCAGTGGCGGCTCGTGAAATTTGGCAACCGTGTCCTCCTCCTATTTAACCAATGTAAAACAATCGATTCTCTCGGAGGCTGCCAGCCTCCGCAAGAATCGATTATTTTACCTACGTTTAAATGGAAAACTTGCATGGTTGCCAAATATCACGAGCCGCCACAACTTTCTTTCTGTTCTCTTTAAAGAAATGAGTTATCTGCATTTTCATACATGTTTAAGATTGGCATTAATAATCATTTACAATAATGGGGCTCTTGCAAACTTTTGCTGTGAGCAAATGAATAGTCCATTCTGATGTAAAAACCAGCAGAAATCACGAAAATCACACCGAGAAAGTTTAAAATTCAGTAATAAACCTACATAACTACGTATAAATGCGGCAAGATCGTAATGGCGGTTGAACGCAGATATCATGGGAGATTCCTATCTAATATGCCACTTTCTCTTTGGAAACACAGAAGGTATGTCCCAATTTAGATAGGAATCTCCCATTGTACCTGCGTCGAACCGCCATTAAGCTCGATTCTGAAAGTGAATTTCGTGATTTTTTAGTGTATTCATCGTCATTTTTACGGGTTTTACGGGTATGCAAGAATCAACTTTTCAATCCCATGTAGCAACAGTTCGCAAGAGCCCCATTAGCGAGTAGAATAATTAAGATGAGATAGTTGAAATATTCTCTGTTCGCCACTCAGTAAAAGAAAAAAAAATTACACAAGGTGCCATTCAGAGACGCGGCAAAGAAACCTCCTTGAGATGGCCTTGACTTGAGAAATCCTTGAGATTTTTCCATTTTAGCTGTGAACACGGAGTTCCAATTTGAAACAATGTATTCTGGGCCCAAATCGCATCTTCGAAACTTAAAGGGTGCAATTCTAAGACTCATGAAAAAAAACCTCCTTGAGATGGCCCTGGCTTTGAGAATGAGATTTTCCTTCTGAAGCAATAAATGAGGAATGAGGGAGAAGGATGAGCTCATTAACTAATGAAGCGTTTTGAAGGTACTTTTTCAAGTTTCAAGAAGCTAACGATTTACCCTCATACGCGGATACAGGGCTTTGTCTTTCTCTCCTTCCATTTGATCGTGTGCGTTAGAAGAAGACGAAGAAAGGGGCTACAGTCACGTGATGTCCGCCTCTACTATCCTATTCTATTATTTGTGTTTAAATGGTCAAAAAAAGAGAGAAAGTCAAAATCCCTGTATCCAATATCCCGTCAATGTACGAACCTACCTGCTGTCAATACCGTCAAAGCAGAGGGCAGAATGTATTTTGTTGCATTTATTCGAAGGTTATGTTTCTGAAGTTCTGATTAGAATAATCAAAGGAAAACACTACTCAATGAACATCATATTCCGTCCAAATTACTCAGAAGTCAGTCCTAATTACGGAAACAAAAAGTTTTTTTTAACAAGATCCGCGTAGAAAAGTGTCCGTGTGCAACCCGAAAAAACAGACTCCCATACAGAGCTCAATAATTCTCCATTGAAATCACAAGGGGGTGTAGATGCTGTAGTAAGTATCACGCCTATCCCAATAGGCGCCCGTTGGTTCCAACAATGCGCCTAAAAACAGTTTCAGGTCCGTAGTTTAGTAATATGGACTACGGATAAAATGTCTACTTTTTTTGGTACACTGACAAAATATCTACGTAAGTATGTCTACCTTGAAAAAGTACCGCATTCCAAAGGTGTCTACTTATTTTATATGCCCACAAAATCCAAGGTACTTATATTTAACAGGTATGCTCGACTCGCTTCCCGCGTCATCTTAAGTGGCGCGCAGTTCAAAATCTGCAGCCAAGATGGCCGACAAAAGAAGAAAACATTGTATACTCTTTGCAGAAAACATCGGGATGTTTTCTGCCTTCCTGGAGAGGGAAGCCCAATGTTTTCTGGAAAGAGTATTCAATGTTTTCTTTTTTTGTCGGTCATATTGGCTGAATATTTTGAACTGCGCGCCACTGAAGATGACGCGGGAAGCGAGTCGAGCATACCTGTCGAATATAAGTACCTTCCTTACTGAAATACCTCTTTTTACGATGCTTCCATATTTTTTTTTTTTTTTTTTTTTTTTTTTTTTTTTTTTTTTTAAATTGTCCACTTATCTGTCCAAAATGTCTGCGCGTTTAGAGCAGAAATGGTCTCGTGAAAAATAAACCAGTTTGCTGGTAATGAGAAAAAAATAGAGATTTAATTATCAATTTTATGAGAGGTATTTTCAAACTTTCTAGTTATTATTGATAAATTATTAGAAAGTTGTGTAAAAACAAATTGGATATATTGAGAAAGGAGGCATAAACACACTGGTGACATTTATTTTGTGGGCTTGAAATATGTAGACGTCTTTAGAATGTGACCATTGTTCAAGATAGGCATTTTTTTTTTTTAAACTCACTTATTACGTATGCATTTTGTCAGTGGACCAAAAAAAGTAGACATTTTGTTCCTAGTCCATAGTACTGTAGACCTACTGACTAGAAACCCTTAACACCCTGTATGAAATAAATAAAACGTAAATTTCAAAGCGTAACTGTGTATTTTTGATGAGTTTAATGGCGGATTCTTTTTTCCGACGTATGGACTAAGTTCTAATTAATCGTCGGGTGAAAATAACGAACAGCTCGTTTAACTGACCAGAAACCCCACACAATGCATATACTTTGAATTAATTATCAGTTTTTGAGGACCTGGGGGGTGATCACGGAGGATCGTTTCGTTTTTGTATTTTTGTTTTTTGGGAACCATGGGGAAATCAAGTTTTGGACCCCTAAATTAAAATCAAAAAGGGGGATTTGGACTGGTTTTTTGTGT
>VMOF01000388.1:76375328-76468502 GCA_011764245.1 Trialeurodes vaporariorum
GCCGGAGTCAACTTAACAAAATTCGGGCTAATGCCATATCTGTATGTAATCTTTGTGTACAGCCGAAGCAGTTTTTTAAAATATGCCTCGCAGAGCAAAAGTTCAAGCTGTACCTGAGAAGGTTGAAGGTGTACCAAAGCACTACTTCTTTAGATTAACATCCTCTTTTCTTGATTTGGTTCTACCGAAGTAGTGCTTCAGGACAACCGCAACTTGCTCCGGTGGAGCTAGGACTTTTGCTCTGCGAAGCTATTTTGAAAAGCTGCTTCGGTTCTACTTAAACTTCGTTTTTTTCAGTGTTTTTACCACGCGGTCTCCCTCTTTCAAAACAACAAAGCTCTTTTACTATTTTTTTTTTTTTTACTTTTTTGCTGTGTGCGATTAGATAGTTAATTCATGCGCCAGAAACAGCGACATTTACGATGAGCATACTAAAAAAAAAAAAAAAAAAAAAAAAAAAAAAATCACGAAATTTACTCATAGACTCTTAAAATGACTTTAAAGTTCCAGGCATAATGGTGGAGCTACGCCGGTACCGTGAGAGATTTTCATCTAATTTGAGACTTTCCTCTGCGTATTCGTAAAGAGAAAGAGACAAATTAGATAAGAATCTCCTATGATAAGTCTGCACAGCTCTGCCATCTTTGATCTTAAATGGGGGATCCGCGCAGGTTTCATGGGAAGTCCTATACCACAGAATAATACAACCAGAACGGAAACTCTGTCGGATTTTGAAGCAAATTCATTTCGCGTCCGCCATGTTGGGATATAGGATGTCTACATCTGGATCCGCGCGCGAAAAAAAAAAAATATAGGACATGATCCGCGAAATTTTCATTCTGAAATGCCATTAGAATAAAAGTGAGGCCGGAAACTTAAGATTTCTTTCCAGAATTTACAGAAATAAATTAGTTTCAGCACAAATCACACACGTCCGCCATGTTGGGATATAGGACCACAGCGTTGCCTATTGGTGCCGTTAAATTCCAAACTTGCTTCCATTGGCTCTTATGGGAGTTTCCGTTCTGATTGTATTATTTTGTGCCTATACCTCTCACTCTATATAAAAACACACATAGAGGAAAGTCTCAAATTAGATAGGAATCTCCCATGGTATCTGTGTCATCTGGAAACAATGCAACCCAGATAAGAGAGCAACATTGAGTCAATATTAACTCAATGTTATTGAAAACTTTTTGCAAATATTGAGTCAATTTTTCGTCAATATTGGGTCAATCTTAAAATGCCAACAATAAAATGTTTTTGAAAAGATTTCAAAAATATTCAAAGAATATATTTTGAATATTGTTTGAATATTTTTAAAACTTTTTTGAAATATAAATTCAATATTGTTAAAAACTTTTTGAAAATATTTACTCAATATTGAGTCAATATTTTATTAGTATTAAAATGCCAATATCGAAATGTTTTGAAAAGATTGATGGAATATTCATTGAATACTTTTTTAATGCTGTTTGAATATTTTTGAAATATTTTCTTTTGAATATTTTCAAAATTTTCTGTATCCAATATTTAATCAATATTTAACCAATCATCACTTAGTATTTTCATAGTCTTTTCAAAATATTTTTGTAGTATTTTCACAATTGCACAATTGCACAATTAATTATTTAACATTCGACATAGACATTGAACACATGCACGGAAATTCATAGACAGAGATCATTTACAATATTACCTGGAGATGGTGAGGATTGAACCTGGGCCACTTCGGTGGCAGACAAGTGTCTTACCCGTTGAGCTACGACCGCTCGCGTAGGAGCTCCGCGAATAATTCCTACTTAACCCGCCGGAGGTACTAAATTGTAACAAAATTATTTTTCCATTGAAAGTATTTTTTTATTATTGTATAAATTTTAAAAGAAATAGTATTTTTTTTAAAGTATTTGTTTAATATTCATTTTTTATTTTACAATTAAGACTCAGAGAATATTCATAAAAAATATTTAAAAAATAAAATAATATTAAGTATTTTTCAAATAATAATTGGAAAAGTATTGAATGAATAATGCAGTAGTATTTGCAATGTGAGCATTAAATAAATATTATACAAAAAAAATTTTAAACAGTACTAAACAAAACAATATTATTTTTTAAAGTATTTCTTAAATATTACAAAATATTGAACAAATAAGATTTTAAATTTCAATACTGATCAAATATTTTTCCATTATTAATTAAGTAAGCATTAGAATAATATCAAAATCAAAAATATTCAAATAATACTCACACAAGTTTAAAAACAAAAATATTGATAAAATTTTATAATAATATTCGTTGAGTATTTTTTGAATATTTTTTTTTATTATTGACAAAAGATTTTTGTAAAAAATTATTGAAATATTTTGTTTGCAAATATTTATTGTAAAAATATTCAGGCGTTATTTAAAAAATATTTTTTTAAATTTAAATATTTTTCCCGAAAAGGTTGAAAATATTGGCACAATATTGGCTAAATATTCCCTCTTATCTGGAACTGCTCCATTTAAACTCATTAAATATATCGAATTTTCCTTGTGCACTGTGCACCCCCTGACTTCGATCTTTTATATGAGTTTAAATGGATAGAATACATTGTTGCCAAATTGCACGCGACGCGACGCCACTGTGTCGCTTTGACACTACGCATTAAACATGAAAGTGATTTCGTGAGTCTGTGAGTGAAGTTCGTAACTTTTTACTGTGCGCTCATCGTAATTTTTGCTTGCTTTTACCTACTCTGAAATTTTTTATTCAATCGGTCATAGCGAAAATTCGCAAGAGCCCCATTCTAATGGGTCTGTTGCAAACTTTTACTACAACGATTAAGAGTGTTTAATCTAATGTAAAATCGCCTGAAAGTCCATTGGTGGCATCAGAAAGTCATAAAAGTCAATAATAAACTCACAACAGGCGTTAAATGAAATCCAAGATGGCGGAGAAATATTGAGCAATTTGTATGCATGCATGCACCACGAACATCCAAGGATAGCCAACCTCACAATATCGATCACAACCAATCACAGCGTAAACAAACACATAACCTCTACCTCCAGTGAGGTTGTCAAAGTTTGCCATCCTTGGATGTTCACGGTGCATGCATACAAATTGCTCGATATTTATCTGCCATCTTGGATTTCATTAAACGCCTCTTGTGAGTTTATTATTGCATTTTATGACTTTCTGGTGCCACCAATGGACTTTTCAGGCGATTTTACACTAGATTAGACACGCTCAATCGTTGTAGCGAAAGTTTGCAACAGACCCATTGCACTGTTTTTAGATTAAAAGTTAGTGACGGTTTGGTCCATTTTGTACAATTTAAACCTATGCTAAAGTATTGATCATTTGGAGGCTGTCCATTAAGCGGCCCTGAACATTGATCTACTAGCTTTCATTACACATTTGAAGTAACAGTGACCGCAGTAACTATTGTTAATTTTTCCTCTGCTTGAATGTTATTCTGGAGAACATTATCTCTTTCAATAACGACCGTTACTGTTGAGAATCTGAACCTAACCTATAAGAGATAGCAAAATAATGGCAACAGCTCAGAGGCAAATGAAATGGCCAGCCGCTGCGCCATTTGCAATTTGCCTCTTGCATGGGGGCTCCATTGATCTAGAGTTCCTATGTACTAGGAGAGTTGCGCCAATGTTGAATCCATTTCTAATTGGCTCTTACAATTAGATTTAGGCTGTCAAGAAAGCCCCAAAGAGGCAAATGCAAATGGCGGAGGGTTCGTTTACTTTTCGCATTTTAGCTTTCATTACACATTTGAAGTAATAAGGACCGCGGTAATTATTGTTAATTTTTACTCTGCTTGGATGTTATTCTGGTGAACATTATATTTCTTTCAAAAACGACCGTTAAGTTATTGTCGCGAGAATCTGAACTTAATCTATAAGAGATATCGAAATAGCGGTAACGGCGCAGAGAAAAATTGCCGTCCGCCATTTGCAATTTGCCTCTTGGGGGCTCCATTGATCTTCTTCTTCTTCATTTTGAGAGACTTGGCGCAACTCTCATAGTCTATGGGGACTCTAGATGGAATTACAATACGATCGTTCATAATCAGCCTGCTGACAGTAGATGTTACAACTCCGCTTATGATACTTGTCGTAGAGACAGTTTCCGGTCAGATTTGATTCACTACAGAATACTCAACGACAACGTACAACAGCGTTGCCAGATCTTAGGGAAATATCAATATACAGGGTGTATCAGAAACACATGTCGTCCTTGTAACTACGTAAATTAGAGGTCAAAATAAGACTAATTTTTCCGTGTCCGAAAATACCCATTTTGAGCTACAGGCCCCCAAAGTTTTAAAACATTAATGTTTTTTTTTTTTTTTTTTTTTTTTTTTTTTTTTTTTTTTTTTTTTTTTTTTTGGGAATATCGACCATTATTATGAACCAAATGTCATGAAAATTGGTGTCCCGCAGTAATTTAACGTGTAGAATCTATTAGTGACCTCGAAAATTTCAGAAATTAGGTCTGACTATACTTTTCAGGCAATCTTATACCTTCAACGGCACAAATTTTATGTTACGGATTGGAACTTTGAAAAATAATAACTGAAATCAGATGGGAAAAACTCTTTGAAAGATATGTGGTCCTCTTTGTGTAGGTCGATACGACACGTATTAAGCGAGATAATCGCTGCACAAGATTGGAAAAGTCAGCGCTTTTACCACGAAGAGCGGCACAGGAAGTATGCAAACCGCCACTCCGCTGCTTCTTAATTCGGGCCGCCCGAGTAAAAGCGCTGACTTTTCCACCTTGTGCAGCGATTACTCGCTTAATACGCGTCGTATCGACCTAAACAAAGAGGACCAAATATCTTTCAAAGAGTTTTTCCTATCTGATTTCAGTTTTTATATTTCAAATTTCCAATCCGTAACATAAAATGTGTGCCGTTGAAGGTATAAGATTGCCTGAAAAGTACAGCCAAACCTAATTTCTGAAATTTCTGAGGTCGTTAATGGATTCTACACGTAAAATTACCTTGGGACACCGCAATTTTCATGACAATAATGGTCGATATTCCAAAAAAAAAAAAACAATGCCTCCCGGCAGGCCGGTAAGACGAAGTAGATTCCAAGCTTGGTTAAATCATTTTTTCACAAATTTAAATATAGGTTCTAATTTTCGCTGAATTTTTCTCTGAATTTTTCTTTTTTATTTTATCAGCTGCTCAAAATCCAAATATGATTGTGAAAAAGATTATATTACCAACAGAGAAATGTGTAATCTTTACAATGCAAGTGAGAAATAAAAGCTTGGTTATATAAGTTTTTCACAAATTTCAATAAATAGGTTATGTTATGATTTTCTTTGAATTATTCAATTTTCTTTTTTTTTATCAGCTGTTCAACATTTAAATAAAAATGACCATGAGAAAAAGATTATAGTACAAAGATTGAAAAATGTGTAATCTTTGTAACGGTAATGAGAAATAAATCTGAGTAGGAGCAGCTGATAAAACAAGAAAATAAATAAATAACGTACCTAAGCAACAGTGTACGTGTAAAACAAAGAAAGAGCAATTATACCAATACGCCATCCTTGTCTTTCACTTGTAAAATCCCATAAGAAACTAAATAGCTCGTAAACACGTAAAACACAAGGAAAATTCAAGGCAAAGAGCATATGAACTAAAACATCCTCCACGATATATACTAAAATTTTTGAAACAAAAAAACAATTTCTTCATATAAAAACACTGCCAAAAAACCCGAAAAACACATCGCTATAACTCGCTTACAACGCAAAAAACGAAAAAATGACTCGAGTAAAAAAGCTGCGTAACAAAACGGCTAACATAAATTTTCCCCAAAAAAATACTCAAAACAAACACTCCTAAAAATAAACCTCAAAAACACATTTTACGACTCAAACACGGCCCATAACGCGAAAACTAACTGTCGGATTTACACCATCTTCGAACTCATCCAAGAAATAAACCCAACGAATAGTTGAGAAAAATTTCAAGAACAAAAACCAAAAATTACGAACAGGATCGTGGGACATAAAAACGGTAAAACTGGCTGAAACATACATATAAAGATATATATATATATATATATAACAACTTTAATCGGGATAAAGGCTATTATTAATCAATAAGACGGGACGTTTCGGGGTATCACAACCCCATTATCAACCGCGAAAAAAATAAAATAAAAGTGAAAATAATACAAGGCACAGGTGGTCAGGCCATTGAAATCGAGACACAGAAAATTGAAAATGTCTCGATTTCAATGTCTGTGTCCTGTGTCTCGATTTCAATGGCCTGACCACCTGTGCCTTGTATTATTTTCACTTTTATTTTATTTTTTTCGCGGTTGATAATGGGGTTGTGATACCCCGAAACGTCCCGTCTTATTGATTAATAATAGCCTTTATCCCGATTAAAGTTGTTATATATATATATATATATATATATATATATATATATATATATATATATATATTATATATATATATATATATATATATATATATATATATATATATATATATATATATATATATATATTACAATTTTCAACGAGTGGTATTTTCTCACTCAGGGGACCATGAAACGTGCTCATTTGATAAAATTTCCCGAAAAATCCAACATCGCACCCTCCGCAATAAGTAGATTCATGGAATCTACTTAAAACAAAAAAAAAAACCATCAATATTTTAAAACTTTGGGGGACTGTATAGCTCAAAAGGGGGGCATTTTCGGACACATGTTTATATAGGAAACATTAGTCTTATTTTGACCTCTAGAATACGTGGTTACAAGGACGACATATGTTTCTGATACACCCTGTATTTAGCATTTATAGTAAGGATCAATGTAAAATCTACTGAATTTTCCCTAACAACTGGCAACGCCGACGGACAACAGCCAGCAGCTTCCTCTTTAAAATAAACCCTCCCTCCGCTATATCTTCATCGTCCGCATCCCATATTTACTCCCCCCCCCTCCCTCCTGATCAATGCATTGCACTGCTGGCATGAGTGGGATGTACTATTTTACTTTGTACTTATTAAATTCGAGTAATAAGATATAAATATTTTGCCTGTCACCCCTCTCCCACAACTACCCTCCAGTGAGTTTTCTGGGAAAAATGAATGGAAGTATTCAAGAATATTTTCAAGAATATTTCAAGAATATTTTCACCAAGTTTCAAGAAAATCCACTCTGTAGTGCTCTCGCAAATGAGTATTTCGCCCGATTTCCTCCATCTCCCTTCCTCGCAACTATCTACCCTTATTATTTGAATTTTCTTGGAAATTATGAATGACGCGATTCGATTTGTCTGTTCCAGGAGTATATTTTCGCCAAGTTTCAAGAAAATGCTAAGTGTCATTTTTTAGAAATGTCAATTTTTACCCCATTTTAGGGGTCGACTCCCGAACCTCCCTCCCCCCCATAACAACCATAAAATTTAGTTCAAGGAGAAAGCAAATAAAAAAACTCCTCTAAAACTATCAGAAAGAACCCCTTCCTACCAAATTTGGTCGCAAATGGACTCATAGGGTAGAAGTTATGATGTGTCATAGACAAACAGACTGACATTTTTTTGGAATTATGATTTTTGAGCTCAAAGGGACATGCTCTGCTGAGAAATGAAAAAACTCCTACTTCCAATTTTGTCATGTTGTCAATACTTTCTCTCCTTGGGGGGAGCGTGGAAGTAATACGAGGGTCGTCTCAAAAGTAAGTATCAGTTCCCCCCCCCCGCCTAAAAAAAAAAAAAAAAAAACCATTGACCCTATAGAGAAAATCTGAAAATTGTGTTCGACGCGTCGTATCCTCAGCTTCAAGACCCTTTTTTGGATTTTCTTTATCTTTAAAATTGAATAAATGGTGGCGATTTTACCGCGATCACCCATCACAGTGGAAATTTTACGCAATCAAAGTTATCGATTTTCAGACATGGGGAATCAATACTGTATAAGAGAGCAAAGTTAATGTGAAAAAACTGTCAAAATCTGATAAAATGGCATCCAACTTTATTTTTTGACACAGTTCCCAGCTTTATTTGGACATTTTTGATACATTTCACTCCAGTTTCTTTATTCCATTAGAAAAGAACCAAATGTTGATATGTTCTTCTCTGATGGAATAAGGAGACTGGTGTAAAATGTATCAAAAGTGTCTAAATAAAGTAGGAGACGATGTAAAAAAATAAAGTTAGATGCCATTTTATCAGTTTTTGACAGTTTTTTACCTTATTTTTGTTCTCTCATACAATATTGATTCCCCTTGTCTGAAAATCGATGCCTTTGATTGCGTAAAAGTTTGGGCCCACTGTGACGGGAGATGGTCGCTGTAAAATCGCCGCCATTAATCCAATTTTAAAGATAACGAAAATCCAAAAAAAGGGGGGGTCTTGGAGCTGAGAATATACGACGCGTTGAACACTATTTTCAGATTTTCTCTATAGGGTTAATAGTTTTTTTTTTAAGCGTGCCGTATATATACGGTGCGCTTTTTGTTTTCATTTTCATATCTAATATATAGGTTGCATGCTTTGCTTATGGCAAAACCTTGGCGGGAAAGGTTTGAAAAATTAAAAACGTGTTTTCTTAAAACTGGTTTCATTAATCGTTAATTTATTGCTGCAATCCAGGAGGTCTCGGCGTCTATTTTCTTAAAATTGTAAAAGTTTTGGTATTCCTGTTAATTTCAATAAGTTATTAAGCGTCAAAGTCGAATTCCTTTGAACGAGAGTTCCATACAGGTCCAGCAACCTAAGTCATTTGTGCCAACCTATGAGTCAAAATTCCAAGGCAGGAGGGGGGTGGAAACATCCTTCACAGAAACCCTCTTTGCCCCTCGGTTTTGGGCTCCACCGGTCACGAGATTTCTTCACGGTTCATTAAGCGGAGAGATTTGTGAATGTGTGGGAGAGAGAGGGTGTTAGAGAGGCTTTGTGTCTCGGATCTCGGAGGGTCTGAGGACTCGTAAAAGTGTCAAAATCTATTTGACGACGGTATCGAAAAGAAGTGACGGCGAGGTATTGATGAAGAGCGGGGGGGGGGGGGGGGGTATAGAAAAGAGAGGGGCTCATTCATATCCTTAAGTAGACCTGTTTAGTGATGACGTCACCATCAAAATAGGTTCCAAACAAATGCTCTATCTCGCTCACTCTCGTTGATTTACCTATAAGAAATCAGATCCAAATTTTCGAACGCATATTCATGCTAGTTAAAGAACAGTTTTCTCAAATTTTATTGCACCATTAGATTCCACGTATTTTAAAGTATCTTATCACTCTAACATAATTCCTAAAAGATCACAAGCGAATTTACAATCACAGTTATACCGAAAGAAGATGTTCTACGTTTTGTCCTCGTCTTACTCACGGTCTCTTATGGGAGTATCACCGCCATGACACTCAATCACTCTAACTTCTCTTCGTATCGAAGCTATTGTTCGAGGTATAACACATGTCGTGATGGTGCTGATGAGCCTATATCCTAGAATTTTGTGCTCATAAAAAACTGTGAGTGTGACAAGGACAAAACATAGGACTTTATGCGATATAGCTGTGATTGTGCATTGATGCGCGATGTTTCAAAAAGTTTGTGGTAGCGAGCTCATATTTTATCACTGAGAAAAAAGTGGCTGTTAAAACTGTAAGAATAGAACCATAGATTCGATAGATAGAACCGATATATCGTTGCTATAGTCAGCGCGCTTGAATCTACACGAATTCCGATTGTCTCTATAAAATTTCGATTATTTTTATGGGAAATAAAGCGCGGGAATATATATCCTATCGGAAAATTCATTGAAACAATCGGAAATTTTTATAAGGGACGTGGAACCCAATGGTGTGATAAACACAACTGATGCAAAGAACTTGTTGTTTACTAGCACTTGTATTTGAAAATTTAGATCGTGTTTCATGGGAAAACCCACGAGAGCGAGTGAGACGGAGCCTTTTTTTGGAACCAATTATTTTCATGACGTCACACTAAACAGGTCTTGGTCATTGGAAACATTTGAAATTCTGGGGGATCGGCAAATTGAAAACCCCTTAATGAGCGTCTATGCAATCAAGGGATTTTTGAGGAAATTTTGGGCGTTTTGTTGAAAAAAAGGTTTTAAAATCCAGAACAAAGGGAGGGGGTTAAAATTCGCATTAATAGCTCTAAAAAGTGAGAGGAGCTGTCGCGTGTCTTCCACCCCTGGACAGCCTCCTCCCTGCGGCTATGGAATTGACTCTGGAATAACTTATTTGCCTATCCTAAAAAGTTTCTCGCGTGTACAGTATTTTTTACTGGAAGCCTCTTCAAATTTTGGAAATTATAGGTCCATATGAAACTTTGCTTTTCCAACACGAAAAATGATATCGACCCACGGCATCAGAAAAAAAAATAATATTACAATGCGTTATAGGCTTAGTTTTAACTGTAAACTTTCGATATTTTTCAACAAAATAAATGGAGGGAGGGGGAATTAAAATCCACAAACGTCTTAAACCTCCACACCTACTATAATCTATACC
Source organism: Trialeurodes vaporariorum (assembly GCA_011764245.1). Lineage (NCBI taxonomy): Eukaryota > Metazoa > Arthropoda > Insecta > Hemiptera > Aleyrodidae > Trialeurodes > Trialeurodes vaporariorum. The sequence continues at coordinate 76,385,849 of VMOF01000388.1, forward strand.
CCTAGAATGCTTGACGTGTAAAGGGCACCTGAAATGGTTACTTCTGTATATTAAAGGATTATTTTTTCATGAATTCGCAAGTGTTCCATTTATGCATATTACATATCTACATCGTGACAATCGCAACAAGTGCTGACAGCACCTAAAACGGAAAAAAAGAAGAAAAAAAACTGTTTATTATTTAGAATCACGGCTTTTCCGAATATGACACTTTTTGACTTCAAAAGAACGCAACCTCATTTTTGATCCCTGAACAAGCCGTTTAAAAGGTGGAGGGATTTAGAAATATCTATTGTCTATACTTTATGTGGGTAAAAAAGATCAAGCCTTATCAAATAATTTTCTCTTTTCAGCTTTCAATGGGTTTGTTGCAAACTTTTGCTACAGCGCTATAGAGTTTTGATTTTTATGTAAAATCGCCTGAAAATTACATTGGCGGCATCAAATAGTCATAAAATCCATTGATAAACTCACAAAACGCATTATAAAGAAAGTCAAAATGGCAGTCGTAAAGCCGAACAATCTCTGCACGCGCATACGACGAACATCAAAGATAGGCGATCCATTTTCCCCTTTTTCGTTGAAAGGGGGGGAAAAGAAAATATCTCTACAGTCAAACTGTGATTTTAAAAAGTTGCATGGTCAAGATGTTGTGTTCTGTGAAGGGTGGCGGGGTAGGGAGCAAAATATCAAGAATATAGGGTGTTTCAAAACTTAAGTGCCAAACTTATGGAGTGTATTTTTGGGGTCAACACATATATAAGGCTTTATTTTCCTACACGAATATGTGCTGCAAATGTTTCTCTTCTGAGCTAGAGCCCTCCAAAGTTTTGAAAACAAAAATCAAAAAACAAACACAAAAAACAACGCCTTTGACTCATCTCCTTAGAGATACATCTGATCTTTTATTTTTTCATCATTTCACACCTCAGCTCAATTGGACAGCACTTGTCAACTGAGCAACTGAGTGACATTTTTGATAAAATTGAGTTATTGATTGATAGACCTAGCAATACTGAATCTCGAAGCAACAAGTGCTTCTTCTAATAACAACTATTTCCTCATTGAAGCCTCATTGAAGTCATTGTCCATATGATGAAATAAAATGAGAACTTGGTTCCTTTTTCTTAAACCTTAATCCGAGTCACATAAGGAACCAACTCCGACTTGGTTCCTTTTATAGAATTGGGAACGGACTTAAGTACGTCCGGATTAACGGATTTTAAAATATCAACAGTGTAAACCAACTCTGCCGTTTGGTTTCTCTTAGAGATTCGTTTTTCGTGATTATGCCAAACAAAAACAAGAAAGGAACCAAGTCACTTTAAACGCTAAAAATTAAGTAGGTACCTTCCCTGCATAGGAAATTCCACATTTCCGGCGTTGAAATGCAAAAACATAACACGGTAGTTGAATGAAATCAAAACGTAAGTAATTCCGCGTTTTTTGTTTAAATGGCTAAAGTTAAATGGTGAAAGCTCTTCAACTTTGGACTCAATTTTCTCGAGATCAGCTCCATGTCACATGGTTCCTCTTTGATGAATTATCATTGCTAGCAAAAGCATTAAAGCTGTTCAGACTTTAGTGGCACGCTTTTCCAACACCTGCGTGTTGGAATTTTCCCTGCTTGTTTTTTTTTTTTTTTTTATTTTTTATTTTTTTTTTTTTAGGGGGGAAAAAACTGATAGTTACTTTTGAGACGACCCTCGTATAATAATAATAAACGTGGATGAACATTAACGCCACGGTCGCAGTCATATGGGGTTATAAGACCACAACTGCGCGTGCGGGAAGAAGGGCACAACTTGACCGAAGAAAATCGGAGGTGAACAGAGTGCAAAACGAAATAGATGTCAAGAAAAATTATCAACCGAAAGTATTGAAAACTTATGTGGCTTCTTGATCGCGCGGGGGTACGATTTTATTTTCGGGAACTCAATGAGCTTGAGTCCCTATTTATTTGTAGAGTTGATATAGGCTAAATCATGGGTGCCGCCGCCATTATGAATGCACATTTGATTACATTCTGAGGGTCGTCATTTTTTTTTTTTTTTGGTCCAATCCAAAGATTACAGTGCCGTAGAGTTTCTTACGGTGTAATCTTTCGCTGCCTTTTCTGATTGACATCTATAAACGCCTTACCGAACTCTCGAGGCTCTTATATGTGACCCACCCACTTCAAAAAATGTATTTTTCGTATTTATTTGTAAAATGTATTTGTCATATATTTGCCTGTTCAAAAATATCGCTGTTAGAGATCCACAGCCGTTGTACTGCACGCGCATGCGCGGTACCGAGTCCACGCAGCAGTGGCGTAGCGTGCAATTTGGCAACGTTGCAGTTTGTCTATCGGAAATCATGAAAATGATCGAACTATTGGGTGTTCGGTGGACACCTTTGCATTCGACATATTGCATGGGTTTAAATGGGTATACAAAGTTGCCGCCGCGCCACTGCCACGCAGACCGTGCACTGGGCGCGCGGATCAAATATTCTTGTCTCGGAATAGTCAGAAAAAAACGCCTTCATTTCATGAGATATGCAATTTCGTTTCCTCTGAGTAGGATGAGTTGCTCGGAGAAACGGTCGCCACAGAAAGCGGCGCGGATCCTGCGGGGCGATAATCGGATTCGGGAATAGTTTTCTTGCGTCGTCAGCTGTAACGTTCTTTTAGAAGTGCAGGGGCAGCTCGACGATAATCTTTGGCGAATTTTCATTTCCTCAAATCCCCAGAACATAGTGCTACGGAAGATTGTCGGGGTCACCCGGTATGTCAGAAACTCTTGTCAGATATAGGAACTTCGGCATTGACGACGTATTCACTGTGATCCGGCAAAGTGCCGAAAGATATGAACATCCTAATAATTATGCTGTTGCCCTTTTGGACAACAGTGATATTCTGAGGAGGCTGAGACGACGCAAGCCGTTTGAATTGTCTCCTGAATACTTTCATAAACTTTCGGGCTTAAGTTATAGAGCTCTTAAGTCTTAAGTTCTTACCTGTTTTTTTTTTTTTTTTTTTTTTTTTTTTTTTTTTTTTGCCTTGTATGTATTTATTTATTTTTATTTTCTTTCATTTATTCATTTTTGATTTTTTGCTTTTGTTTTTGTTTTTGTTTTGTTTTTTTTTTTTTTTTTTTTTCCTTTTCCCCATCTTAATCTAAATCCATTCTAAATATTTAATGTAAAAACAACCATACCATTTCATAGTTGTGTATACATGGTGTTGCAAAACTCATGTGCCAAACTGAATCGATAGAGGGGTCACAAGCTGGGTTTTGGTGACATCACCTTTTTGCCCATGTTACATAGCCATGAGTTGCCAGTGAAGCGGCCCCAGTTTCAAAAGATATGAAAATCCTTGAGAGTGATTGACTCCATTTTCCAAGCTGAATCGATAGAGGGGTCACAAGCTGGGTTTTGGTGACATCTACTTTTTGCCCATGTTTCATAGCTATGAGTTTAAGCGGGCGCGACGCAAGGCGGCCGTCTAGCGGCTATGCGCCGCAACGGACTAATTTCACGATTTTTCGTGGTTCCGTAGCGCAATTAGTCTTTACTGTTGTGAAATATCGGTCTGATGCTTTTTCGTTGTAAATTTTAGGAACTTAAATATTGTCCAAGAGGTTTTTTGCAGTTGGGCAATGGCGTTCGCGTTGTAAACAAAATAATTAAAAAAACTTGATTTTGACCGTCATTTTGGAAAATGGCGGCCTTTCCGCCCCTCTTATTCGTACGCAAAGTTCAGATTTGGATTCAGCGACCCAAAATACAGTAGAATCGACTCTCAGATACAATTCTCCAACACTTGCAAGCTAGGGTCCATATTAGCTCTCCGTTGCTTGGACTAAAATGTTAAAGTGCCGAAAGTCTCAAGATAGTCTTTTCGCTGAGATACAGTCGAAGGAAATTTTTTATGAAGGTACTTTCTTTTGGCGTCGATAGTATAGTTGCCAACAAAACCTGCTTGTTTCGTTTTTTTCTGTTCATCTGGTGCTCAAATCATTGAAAACTATAAGAGGATCCTTGTTTTTTTTTCTGTTGCAGGCTTAGTGCTTAACCGAAGTTCAGAAAAGCAGTCAAGATAGGCGACCGACAGCAGCCCTCCAAAATGGCGTTCGCAGGGCTGAAAAAGCAGATAAATAAAGCGAATCAGGTAAGATACCTAACTTTTTTACTGTGGGTCTTGAGTGGGAGTTTTCATTCAGTGGCATAGCGTGCAATTTGGCAACGCTGCAGTTCGTCCATTTGATCCCGTGAAAAAGATCGAACTACTGGGTATTCGGTGAACACCTTCGCATTCGACCTATTACATTTGTTTAAATGGACTCAATGCAACGTTGCCAAATTGCACACTACGCCACTGTTTTCATTTCGTTCAGAATAGCAGAAATGCCGAGCCAAAACAAAGTTTTAGTTCTATAAACGCAACCAGTTTGACTGATCGATGTAACCTCCATACGTCACATTAACCTTTTGAAATCAATCGAGCTGTATATTCAACTTCAAAAATCCGAACAATACCGCAGAATAATAGTAATGGAAACATTCCTTGAAGATCCAATGGAAACATTTTTTTTTTCTCTCTTTTTGTGACTTTTCAAATAGCGGACGTATATCTCTGTCTCCATTTTTTGCATTGCTTTGAATGGATCTGGTTTACTTTGGAACTTCTCAAGATGGCCGACTAGAAAATAATGCCTCAAAAACAATCGATGTCTTTATTCTTATTGTACTACTCTGGGACCAATAAATGTTCGGTACGGACGGTCCCGGAAAGATATTGGATGGTGAGCGTTTACGTGTGGTTTTAAATGGCCGTACGTGCTCACCAATCATCTGCGAGCAGGACCGTTGCGTCGGTACCGAACATTTATTGGTCCCTGTGCTATAACATAACCATTCAGGGGTAATTCCATTGTATAAGTTCTTAGTTCTATTTCAAGCCCGTGCCACACTAGAACAAACGCACGCACGAGAGAGTTCGCGTTCGCTCCGGTGCACTATGGACCATAGTCTATGGTCTGAGATCGAAAAAAAAAAAATAAAAAAAAGTAGCCAAAACTCAGTGGAAAAAATGTAATCTTTTATCTTTTACGACCTTTTATGCGTTATTAAAACTTTCTAGTGACATTTCTAGGTTTAAATTTTAAGTTCCAAGTGTTTTCTGTGATTAGAATTGGTTTTAAAAGTTTATACCTAAATGATAAATTTATGAGAAATTTATTTTCTTATTTGTGGCCATTTTTTGTCGATCTCACAATCAGACCATCGCTCGGTGTGGCCGTGGCCACGAGTGGCGTAGCCAGTTGGTCACCCTTGCGACGCTACGTATCCTGCGTGGTGGATTTTTACGCCTTAACGACATAGTGTGTGCGGCTGTTATGAACATAAAACCAGGTTTTCTTATCATAAGATACCTCTTTCTCACCCCCATCGCGGAATTTCCATGTGTTTTGACCCGCTGATTTAAAATTCGGCCTTAGTTTTTACTCAAATCTCATACTTTTTCCTGAATTTCGAATTTTTTGCCAAGAAGACGTAATTTCGAATTTACGTATAAAATCTAGGCCGGTTTAATGAAAACTGATGGAATTTTTGTAATCAGCGTCTCAAAATACATAAGATAGCGATGATAAAGTGAAATTGTAGGCGTAGAATCATTCTAAAACACTAAACATTTGTAAAACTAACACTGATGGATGGTGAATGTAGCAGACACATTATGGCGTTTTTGATGCTTACTTCTGCGTGGTGCATCCAATGAGCTATAACTTTAGAGTGGCACATCAAGGAACGTTCCGCTGGTTCATTGTTGTCACCTAGGGCGCCGCCATCTTGCCGTAAAAATCGATTTTGAGGTTAAGTTTTGTAGGTTGCTTCCGGTCGTTTCGTAAACAAACTCGGGCATCGCCGGAAACGACCTACAAAATTTAACCTCAAACCTTGGAATCTACCGTCCAAATTCCCGCCAAATTCCGAACGACCTACAAAATTTAACCTCAAACCTTGGAATCTGCCGTCCACATTCCGCTTTTTCCCGGGATTCCTTCTACCCTATGTGGCACAAGGTGGACCAGCCCGCTGCCACTCAAAAGTTATAGCTCCTTGGGTGCATCTTCGCGCTTTCGCTCAGTTGCAATCAATGTAGGTTATGCTGTGTTTCCCAAAAACCATGACATTTTTGTTTTGTTTACCTTTTTCAGTATATGACGGAGAAAATGGGCGGAGCGGAGGGTACAAAACTAGATCTGGAGTTTGTGGAAATGGAGAGGGTAAGTTCAACTTTAAGTTACCTATTTGTAATGTCGACGCTCTTTCTCGCGTCACGTCCAACGACTTCTAATAACACTGTCTAGACTGGACATAACGCCTGTCCGTTGAAGACGATCGGTAGGAAACCACGATTACAACATGTGCTAAACTTTTCGGAAATGCACAGAAGTAAATGGGAAAATTACTTTTTAAAAAAAAAAAAAAAATTAAAAATACTAAAAAAAAATGTTTTTTCATAAAATTTGGTACCATTTGAAAGCTCACAATATGCAGATTTTGGTAATGGCCGGTTTTTATACGGATTCCTTGATCGTAAACATTCTACAGAGGCTCAAAGGTGGGCCAATTTTCCTCATTTCTACGGGATGTTCCACCGTTTCGGTACCCAGTTGAGACAACCTACGTAGCTGTATGTACTCAATTTTAAGGAACCTATGTCGTAATTAAAGTTATGATTTTGTTTTTCTCACTAATTTATCGCATAAATTTTATTTTTTTGAGCTGCCACCACTCTAAGATTGTATGACAAAAACAATTTTATGAAACACCCTGTAGAAAATCGAGGCCCAAATTTAAGCCCCTGTAGAAGGGCTCCTCTTTCTAAAATCACATGAAAACCGGCTCGAACCGCAATCTGCATATCATAAGCTTTCAAATGGTACCAAGTTTTATGGAAAAATATTTTTTTTAGTATTTTTAATTAATTTAAAAAAAAAAAAGAAGTCATTTCCCATTTACTTCAATTCAATGTACTTCCGAAAATCTTAGCACATGCTGTGAATCAGGATGCGGCGCAGCCAGGAGTAACATATGAGTACTGTCCCACTCTTCTCCTTCAGTTCCTCCACCCTAAAATCGGCCTTATGTCTAGTCTAGATAGTATTAGAAGTCTTTGGTGCATACAGTCCATTCAAAGTCTTGAAAAAAGTCGAAATATTGGTGGATGGTGTAGCTCCTAAAATTGATATTTTACATGGGTTTCAATGAATGTAATATAACGTTGCCAGATTGCATGCGCCGCGGCTGCTACTCATCTATTGAAAAAGTGTGCAACCGTCTCATTAATCCTACAATGAAAGTTTTTTTTCTCCTCTCTCTCTCTCTCTCTCTCTCTCTCTCTCTCTCTCTCTCTCTCTCTCTCTCTCTCTCTCTCTCTCTCTCTTTCTCTCTCTCTCTCTCTCCCTCCTCTCTCTCTCTCACTCTCAGAAAAACAAGTTTTTCTTTAAATGCTCCTGTTTCGAAAAGTGTCATGAAATTAAATTGGAACACTTCCAGTTAATCAAAAGTTACAACAGTGTCAAAGTGAGCTCATAACTCTTGTTCAATTGAATTACCTAATTGGCGCACACAGCGGTGACGACTAAAAGCTTTTCCAGGCAGGAACTTAGTTTACCTTGGGAAATCAATAAATGTGTTTCACACCGCTGGAGATCGGTTTATGGAATTGATGCTCAAAAAGCTCTCAGCCGTTGAGTTAATTATGCATGAACATGCAACTGGAGACGGGGTTACTCCAGCCCCCTTAATCATCTACCCAGGATATAGGTAACATTTATTGGTGCACATAAAGTCGTCCCAAGTTTGAGTGTCTTTTGAGGAAGATAGTTTGAGTCATGGATGCAGGGTGAGGAGGAGGGGGTGGTTAACCTCTCCCCCCCCCACCACCCCAGAGCGAAAGAAAGGAAAGAGAATGGATGGAATGGAAAGATAGGAAGAGATAAAGGGGGAAAGAGAGAAGAATAGAGGGATACATAGGGATAAGGAGGGAAAAGAGAGAAGAAAAGAGGGAAATATAGGGAAAAGGAGGGAACAGAGAGAAGAAAAGAGGGAAATATAGGGAAAAGGAGGGAAAAAAGAGAAGAAAAGAGGGAAATTTAGGAAAAAGAGAGAAGAAAAGAGGGAAATATAGGGAGAAGAGAGAAGAAAAGAGGGAAATATAGGGAAAAGAGAGAAGAAAAGAGGGAAACATAGGGAAAAAGAGGGAAAAGGAGGGAACAGAGAGAAGAAAAGAGGGGAATATAGGGAAAAGGAGGGGGAAAAGAGAAGAAAAAGGGAAATTTAGGGCAAAGGAGGGATAAGAGAGAAGAACAGAGGGAAATATGGGGGAAAAGGAGGGAATAGAGAGGAGAAAAGAAGGAATTATAGGTAAAAGGAGAGAAACGAGAGAAGAAAAGAGGGAATCATACCGAAAAAGAGAGAAAAGAGGGAAATACAGGGAAAAGAGAGAAAATGATGCAATAAGAGAGAAAACAAGAAGGAATAATTTTTTGGAGCTATCGAATGAACAGTTCCGTAGAAATTGCAAAGGCTGCAAAAATCACATTTTTTCTTTCTTTTTTATTCAGTCTAGGTGATGCATAGTTTTGCTGTGAGTAGACTGTTATATTCACTTTTCTTGCTAACTATAATTTTATCTAATTTCTCCACTTACAGAAAATAGACGTCACTTGTGAACTAGTTGAAGAGCTCCAGTTAAAAACGAAAGAATTTTTACAACCTAACCCAACTGCCAGAGCCAAAATGGCTGCCGTCAAAGGAATTTCAAAGTTAAGCGGCCAGGCCAAAGCTTCCTCTTATCCACAATCGGAAGGATTACTCGGTGATTGTATGAGTATGTATGGAAAGAAATTAGGCGATGACAGCTTGTTTGGTAAGAATCACTGTTATTTCACTTTCTATTTTTCAATAATGCAGGGAATTTCCATTGTAGGAATTTCCAGATTGCCGAAAGTAAGAAGAATTGTCATAGCTTTTAAGAGAAATTGTGAGTTTGGCAAGGATGAGCCGTTAACCTCTGAAGAACAAGACAAAAAACAAACCATTGGCATCTGGAGGCTGATTCTGCTCTTTTGGACGAGGCGAGATAGCAGAAATCGACCAACCCCGTCGGTTTAAACGGCGTCTGGTGACTTATTTCGAGTCATTTAACGGACAGAAGAGTCATTTTTTCTGAAATAAATTACTCAAACGACTTGAAATCTGTCACGTGATGCCGTTTAAACCAATGGGAATGATCGATTCCCCCTATCTTGTCTCGTCTCGTCCAATAGAATAGAATCCGTCCCCTGGGCATAAAAGAAATGGGTGAACAGCGGGCAATTGCTGGAAAACAGGCAAAATCAGGTTGCGGCTCAAATCCTGTAATGATTTTCCTATATTTGTTTACAGTACATAGGAGTACTGCTCTCTCCACAATTCGAAATTTTTTTTAACTATTAATTTTTTAATTCTTTAAATATCCAAGTTGACAATGGCTGTGATTTGAGCATGTGAAAAATTTACAATCTAAAACAATAATAGTGCGGTTCAGAAACTTTCCTTGAGATCTCTTTGGATTGGCTCGGGCTTGAACCATCCTGTGGATTCAGTTTGTAATTCAGAAACACATCCTGAGCCAAAACATCTTGAGATTTATCAAGGAAATTTTAAGGGACTTTCCTGTAGTTTGAGATACAAATGTGCAGTTCAGAGATGCTCTGGTAACGCTCAGCAGTATAATCAAGGCAAATTTGAAGGAGAAATTCCAAGGTAACTCGTTAGTTACCATGAACTGAACTCAAGATTTCTCGAGAATAGCTGATTTACAGTTAACGTCTCTGAATTGCATTTTCTAACTTGACTCGACTTTTCTTGAAGATTTCTTAAGCCTAGCCAAGCAAATCTCAAGGAAAGTGCACCCTAAGCACCCTAAGCATTAGTGCAACAACGGAGAGATTAAACTGACCGCTCTGCCTCCCTTAAGCCTGGAAATTTATTTGCAACCAACTCACTATTAATATTTGTCTTTTGCAACTTTGTTTCATCTGCAATGCATTGTTGCTTCTCATATTTCCTAATTTCATTGATATTGTTTTTTGTCCCCCTCCAGGACAAGCATTGCAAGAAATGGGAGAATCGATGAAACAAATGGCTGATGTCAAATATTCTCTTGATGACAATACAAAACAAAACTTTTTGGAACCCTTACACTCTTTGCAAACCAAAGACATTAAAGAAGTTATTGTAAGTATTTTACTCGAGTTTATTTTATAAGCAATAGGGCTGTTGCTAAATTTTGCCATAAGCAATGGAGCTCTTGCAAGGTTTTGCTGTAGGCAAATGGACAATCGATTCAAGTGAATGCTGCAAAATAACGACGAGACCATTAAGACAGTCTAAAACTCACTCCTCACAAAGAAAACTTAACTTGAAATTTTGGCTGACCACCCTTGAATGTAGGAACCAACCTCAGATGCACACCCCAAACAAAAAAACATAACCTACAAATTTGAAAGGTGAAATTGAAGAATTTGCTTTCAAAAAGTAAATTTGAAGGTCCATTTATACATATTTTGTCGCTAAGAGCACGGTGATAACAACAGAAAAGTTTTACGTTGCGTAATAAAAGAGAAAGACAGCATTTGATATCATGTCCTGTTATTTTGTTTGGGTTGCAAAACTTACGCAGTGCAAACATACACGGGTGGTCCATCTGAACTTTGACTTTAACTTTCTTTGCGAGGAGTGAATTTTCGACTTTATAAATGGTCTCATCATTATTTTCGCAGCATTTTACATTATAGTTGATGGGCCAATTGTCTGTAGCAAAACCTTGCAAGAGCTTACTAGATGGAAATCTCATGCACTGTAGCATGCAACTTCGTCAAAGATTACTGTCCAGATGCGCCTCAGTGCTGCCAGGTTTGGGCAGGGTAGAATAGTCCACGCGTGGACTATGTGGACAGTTATGGCTGTATTCTCATAAAAATACTAAAATAGTCCACGTGTGGACGAATCTGTCCACTATTGGCAATACTGATGTGCCTACATTTCTGAACCAACCTTTAAGTTTGTAACCGTTTAAGAATCATTGATAAATTGCTGAACATACTTCCAATTTTGTAAACAGCATCTAGAACTTATTTCTAAGAGATTTTTGTCAGCATTACTACCATCGCGAAAATTACATCTATCCACTAGGTACATTAATTCTTGTGTTTCTCTCTTCTTTCAGTATCACAGGAAAAAATTACACGGGCGTCGTTTAGACTTTGACTGTAAACGAAGGAGGCAAGCTAAAGGTAATGTTTGTATTCTATTCTCTTAACCCGCCGTTAGTCGCGCGGGGTCTGAAAGACCCCACGGCTCGGAAAACTTAAGTTTTTTTTATGAAATAATTGAGATAAAAAAAAATCACTCCAGGTACCTTCAAATGAATGTTTGAACTACGTTATTTGCAAAGTTCGAAAAAATTCAGTCATTTTTACGACATGGCGATGTTGCCAAAGTCAGCTGGGGTCCGCCTGACCCCACGCGACTAACGGCGTGCAGTAAAAGTTGAGAATATTTTTCTTGACTTTTTTTTATTTCTCGCCATGAAACATTTTTTTAGGTCATAAGTTCCAATTAAATTCTTCAGTTTTGTAAATTTATGTAATTTAATCATAAATATAGCGTAAAACGGTCAACTTCAGGGGAAATTTCACTAAGCTAAAAACTAAGCTAGCATCGAGCTATGGTGTGCCAAAATTGCATTGGAATCGAAAATTTGTAAATTTATGTAATTTAATCATAAATATGGCGTAAAAAGGTCAACTTCAGGGGAAATTTCACTAAGCTAAAAACTAAGCATAGCATCGAGCTATGGTGTGCCAAAGTTGCATTGGAATCGATGCGACCGAAGAGGAAGAGTAACCATCAAGCCTTACCTAATCGTCAAAACATTTCTCACTGTTATCGCAGTTTCAAGTAACAGCAATCAAATTTTGTTTAACTTATATTTATTTTTCTTCAATTTTTTTACAAATAAAAATGAGAATAATAGTATAATAAATAAAATAACATTTTCATCCTAAATACGAAATGAATTACCTAATTTTGTTGATTTTTACATGCCTAGTATTCGCACGGGAACAACGCAAAAAAAATTAGAAGAAAAAAACAATTCAATGCATGTTCCGGGGAAGGGGGGGTTAATGGGGGGGGGGGGTTAATGGGGGGTGTTGGCGAGGGGTGAGGAGAATTGGGGTGAGGGTGAGGGAAGGGGAGTAGAAGGCCAATAGCCAGTCCCGAGTATCACAACGGATGACGCCCGAATCAAACAAAGACGGGCCCCGTCTTTGCCCCCCCCACGGTCTCGGGCTTGAGGAAAATTTGGCCCCTGAATGTTGAGCTATCAAATGAAAACTCAGAATTTAAATTGTCATCATAAAATCTATTTTTTAGGTAATTTTTACCATGAAAAGTAGGAAAATATTGGAATAATGAAAATTTGGGGGATTTCGTTTTAGGGTGATTTTGAGGAGCCTGCAACTCAAAATTTTGCCCCGACAACCCCATGAGATTTTTTTTTTGTTTGCAACAGTAATCATACTAAACACATTCATGCACAAGACGGTGACCAAAATTTTGATTGAATGCCCCAAAAGTAAGGAAAATTGCGAAAAGGTGAAAAATTGACATTTTGTACAGAGGTGACATTGACCCCTCGCATTTCCCCTTAATTATTATTTAAATTTTTTTCGACCCAAAAAACTTGTTTCTTGTATACTCAAAATGTAGTTCCTAAGTTTTGGTGGAAAAAAATTCATCCCACGCTGACAAATTGCCAAAAACGTGTTGGGGTCCGACAGACCCCACGCGACCATCCGTGTAAGTTTTTGCCGCGCGACTAACGGCGGGTTAAACTGCTTTGCCAAGGAAGAAGTCTATAAACGCCAAGCGCCATTAGCCATGTTTTTGCAATGTGATTTGGGGCCTCGATTCATACACTGGGTCCCTATTTAGCTATATAGTGAACATTCAACAGACTCATTCAGTAATGAAGTCATCGCGTGCGATATATTTTTTATGGTCGGGGGAGGGGGGAGGATTGTTTGTCTGGTCACAAAACGATGTATCTAAGGGATAGATCGCACACTAAATGAGTATAATTTGAAATTAACAACAATTTTTGTTCTTTTTATCAAATCAAAGGGTTTCTGAATAAGCAAGATATCAACTATAGAGAATGGCTATAATGTATTGAATATTGCTATGGCAATACAGTAAAAGCTCGCTGTGTCGGACGCTCAGTTACTCGGATTTTTCGCTGAGTCGGATTTTTTTCCCGGTCCCTTGAATTGCCCCATAAGACCAATGTAAAAAACGTCGGCATAAGTCGGATTTTTCAGAGTCGGAATTTCGCTTGTCTCGGATTTTTTTCCGGTCCCGCGATGACTTTTTTTTTGTTGAGTCGGACAAAATTGCAGATAAACGAATAAAAGGAAGTCCAAGAACAGATTGCCGAGTTCAAGTTTTTGTGTGCGTGTTTATGTCATAAATCAAACCAGCCGATCCCACCTTTCATCTCCACCACACGCCGACTTCGCGGCGCGGCAGTGAGTGATGCATCGTGATAACACTGCAAGGACCCCGAGGAGAGTTTCCAATACGATCGGCATTTAATGAAAGACGACTCCATGCCACAGGGCCAAAAAAATGTTGAGTCCTCGCTAAGTAGCTAAGCAAGAGGTACGTGCTATGTAAAACGTACGGTCGGCAAACGTTCGCTCAACATTGAGGTTATGTAGCACTCCCCGTACACCCTTCGCAAGTCTCGAACGTAAAAGACTTCGAGGATTAGAAGTATTTTGGTCCCGGAAAGGACCGACTTTTTTGGGCCCAGCAGTGTTGCCATGGTGGCATCATTATGCTAGCCGGAAACGGAAGACGAAATACGACAGGGTGACAAGATGAGGAAACTGATCGGAAACAAAGGAAGAATGGCACGCAACACCAAAGTCTTGGCGCGACACGGCACACTTGGACACTTAGGAGAAGGAAAAGGGGGGGGGGGATCGGTGAAAAGTAAACAAAAAAAATGCAGAGTTCAGCAGACCAGATGATTCATCAACGACACGAGAAAATCTCTTGCGTCGGTGTGATATTGTGATACCTCCCCCCTCTCCTTCATACTAGATGCTGCGTCCGAAAAGACCAATTCCTTCAGACACCTCCAGCGCGAGCGCCAACCAGACCCAGCCGCGAGCCGCTGTCGTGCTCGTGGCGCCGGTTCAGCGGCAGGCGGCCCGCGGCAGTCATCGTGTCGCAACGAAGAATCTCTATTGCTTCGCGGTAAAATTGATAAGACACCCCTCGGGAGTTTGTTTAGTTAAGCGGCAAAACCTCTTTTCCCACATCCGAGTTGCTGACACAAGTGTTGGGTACGAAATCGCCAAGAAAATACTGGTTTTTTCGAGAAACTTCGCGCTGAGTCGGATTTTTTGGGGGAAAATCCGACTCAGACGTAATTTTCATGAGTCGGACTTTCGTTAAGTCGGATAAATGCCGTGGTCCGAAGACGATCCGACACATCGAGCTTTTACTGTATTTGAAATAAGGAAGTTTTTAAATCGGGCGGTTTTACGGGTTATGTACTGGCAAATGCAAAAGATTTGATCGTTAAGAATGCATGTGGAGCGCAGAGGGTTGCTTTGATTTCACGAAAATTTGCCTTTAATCCTGAATTCTTGACTGCCAAAACTTTTGCGTTTGACAGTATTTCAGTTATTTATTTGCTAAATATATTGTACTTATTTTTTTGATGGAAACAAGTCTGTGATTTTTGTGTCTAATGTTGTCATTTTTGTTTTAATTGATGAGCTAATTATAATTAACCAACCAGTTTGCCATCAAAAACTTTAAAATAATGATGGGAGATAAATACATTGCATTTCTTCAAATTATGGAGCTTTTCTAAAAAGAATCAACCTCAACTTTGAGTCTCAGAGATTTTCAAATAACCGGACTTCGAATTGAGCATTCACGGTAGCTACCCTACAAAAATAGAGTTGACCGCGCTTGGTGTTTAAGTTGTTCTTCTTTAGCATGGCAGTCTAGGTTGTCCTAGAAAATATTGGACTTGAGAGGGTTTCAAATTCAGCCCTCTTGAACTCTCTTAGTATCAAAAAAAAGTCAAGCTCCATTACTATGTTCCAACATTTTTTCTGACTTATTGACTTTTTGAATCATATCAAAAGAACAATAATATTAGAGACTGTTTGAGATAGCTTCGGTTCTTGCAGTTCTTTGTTGACTTGTGCGGAAGGACGATATTACATCTTCCCTGCAGGTTCGCTTCAATGTTACCTTCCGCTTCAAAACTTAGCGCACTATGTGAAAAACTTGAGCTTTGTGCCGTGTATTAGATTTGGTTAAAGTTATTGTAAATAGTAAATATATCACTTTTCACTAATAACGATAACTAACCGAATCTATTTCGCGGCAAAAAGTTCTGATGATTCGCACAGTGAGCGAGATTGATGTTTTCACACGGATGGTAACACTGGATTCCGTGCATGTAAGCAAAGAGCTATCAGAACTGAAGCTATCGGAAACTGCTTCTGCTGTATTTAAATAATTCATGGAAACTAGTTGTGTTGCATGTTTTTCATGTCAGCAAAAACTTTGAAAAGTTGGAATGGGCCATCAGTGATTGTTTACTGGAGGGCTTTGTTGCTAAGTTTTTTTTTTTTTTTTATTTTATTTTTCTCTGTTGAATTAAAATGTATTATTATTTAATTGTATGTAATGTATCAAGTTGTGCAACTTCCATTACAATTCTTTTGTAATGGAATTACGAAATGTTTCACATTACAATGCGACTATGCAGTTTTTCATTTCTGTTTTTTAAGAAATCGATTAAGGTAAACACCCCAATAGCCGGCACCCTTAAAATTTGCACCAATACTCTGCGCCCATTTTTTACAATGTAAAAGTATTAGTTTAGTGGCAATACTGGTGTTCTGGGTGGTTTTTTTCGAGTCAAGTGTGGAACATTTGAAAATAATACTCAAAACACCAAAACACCAACATCGTCAATAAACTAAAAATCTTTCACATTGTAAAAAATAGGTGTCGGGTACTGGTGCAAATTTTAGGGGTGCCGACTACTGGGGTGTTTACCTCAATTGCCTTTTACCCTTTTCTCTGACAAAATAGAATTGTAATCAGTGAATTTTTAGAAAAAAGCTCATTTGTATATGCATTGGATCTGTGTTGAATGAAATTAGAAAGCTGCACAGCTGTAAAAACCTTGCAATGGATGTTGCTGTTGTGATACCACATGCTTCAATTTAGGGATTGAACCACTGTCCATTTATTGTTTTTTTTTCATATTTGTTTTTTTCCGAGTTTCTTTCTTATGAATTTGAATTTCTTTTAATTTTTGGTTTTGATTTTTATCCAAAATTAAAATGTAATTTTTATTAGTTTATTTTCTGTGCGACAGTCATTCTTCATTTTTTTGTTTTTCAAGTACATAATCAGCCTTTTTTTTCCCATTTTGTTTCGTTTATTTTTCCGTTTTTATTATTTTCACATTTTGTTTTGTTATGATTTTAATTTAAGTTGACTCTCTTGGTTGAGTTAGGTTCTCAAATTACAGATGATGAGGTCAAACAGGCAGAAGAGAAATTTGCAGAATCCTTGCACCTTGCCCAGCTCGGAATGCACAATCTTCTCGAGAACGATGTAAGTATCCTGTCCGTCTCATATCATTTATTCATTTATTTCAAAAGTGATGCATAAAACCATACGTATGCAGGTGACAGGTTATCATACAAGTCAAAGCAAACTACAGAATCAACAATTATGAGGACAGAGATAACAATTCATCAATAAATAATCATTATAATAATAAGCAATCATAATAATCATTTTTAGCCATTCTGTATGACAGGCTGTGTGACTGTGGTCAAAGTCTAAAATCCTGATTTTTATGACATTTTTCCATTCACCAATGATTCCACCGGTTGAGACAAAATTACACAGTTCAGTTCAGTGTATGACTATACTGCACGAATATACTCTGTTGTGTAATCTTCTCTCAATTGTCGGAAACGCCGCTGAACATCTACAAGTTCTTTAAAGGCATCGATGACTCCATTGGGTGAGTACAGATTACAGACGTGAGTATTTTCATGCATTACAGTCATACACTGAACTTAACTGTGTAATCTATTCTCAACCGGTGAAATTATCAGTGAATTGAAAAATGCCATTAATTATTTGCTGAACGGCAGCTCTGCAAAATTCATTTGCATTTTAAAATAAGTCAAGAGCTTGCAATGAATATCAAAAAGTCCTCTAGGGTACGTGTCCCGAAAGAACATTTTTTTCAGTAATATTCAGTAATAACTAGTAATAGTAATAACAGTAATAACTGACCCAAGTAAAATTGAGTAATAATTTCATTGAGCAGTTTGTTCAAGTCTTGAAGGTACAATCCTGCCGGGACGTAATTTTTTCCCCGTTTTGAAATTATGACTTAAGTATCCTGTAATTCTATATCAATAAGGCTAAAGGTACTGTTGAAGCACGCTCTAGTGGCCAACTCGCTCAACAGCGTCGCTACGGATACAAAGAAGATCACTCATAAGGAAGAACCTAACCTTCCTCTCTACGTGAAGAGTGAGTCCAATAATCCATACAATTGATGTATAAAATACCAAATATCACTCATTTGAATTATATTTACCAGAAAAGGTATTTCTGTCTGTTTTCATTGAATATATGAATTTAGTATTGTTGCTTGACGCAACAGGTACCACATTAAGGTGATTCTATGGCAAACTCCCGAAGATTTTAATCTGTTAGATGGCGTTGCTTGTTGCTGGCTCCAAAAATAGCCAATTTCAGACTGTTTTCGGCTATTTTCGGATATAAAAGATGAATAATAGACAAAAAATCACATCGCAGCACCTGCGTAATTTTTTGCTTAATTTTTTAAGCTAAAGACAGGCCAAATTGGTACAGAAGTGAAGAAGTATTTAAGAGAGGAAAAAATCAAATGTAATTTGGAGTTGTATCAGCAAAGATTACAGGTGAAACTGAAACCTGTAATCTGTGCTGATACAACTCCAAAATACATTTGATTTTTTCCTCCCGTCAATACGTCTTTATTACTGAACTAATTTGGCCCGTCTTTAGCTTTAAAAATTAAGCAAAAAAATTACGCAGGTGCTGACAATCTGTTTTTTGTCTCTTATTCGTCTGTTCAGAGAAAACAGCCAAAAACTGTCAAAAAACGTCATCGGATTAAAATCTCCGGGAGTTCGCCATAGAATCACCTTAAAATGTTTATTAAAATAAATAATTAAATAAAGAAACTCTAACAAATTCCTTCATTTTTTTTTTGTCAACTCAGGTGGAACAGATCTCTCAGCTCACGACATTTGCAGAAGGTCTGCTAGATTATCACCGACAGTGTGTTGAAATTTTGAATGTTGCCGTCGAAAACTTACAAGAAAAGTGAGTATTATTCTTGTTGATGATTTTCGTACTGAAGTCATGCGCACGTGCAAGCTTCTTTGATTCATTGAATCAAACTAGTTTCCTTTGGTGTTCGAGTTTTGAGCTTTTTGGTTGAGTCGAGTCGAGTTTTGCCTATTTTTTTGAGTTTCAAGCTCGAGTTCGAGTAATCGCAATATTGCAAAACAGCAAAATAAGTTCACTAAAACTGAAGGGCCACAAAGAGCTGAAAAAAAAGTTTAATGCTACGTTGGTTGGAGGAAATTAAGTAGTTGACATTGAGATTGTTAAAGCTTTGCTCCCATCTTTTTTTTTTTTCTTTGCTTTGAATTTCTCAAATTCTTTGAAATTCTTCGAGCTATGTCCTCTTCCCTCAATTTGGAAATTCTTCGAGCTATGTCCTCTACCCTTAATTTTGGAACAGAGTTGTAGATTTTGTGTTGTGAAGTTTCACAGACTGTTGAATCTTTGCGAAATGAGCGGTAAGAGATGCACAAATTCAGAGTAGATGGAACGAATTTAACAAACTCCAATTTTTAATGCGCAATTATGATTTTCGAAGATGCAGACTTTTTTTTCAAATTTTTTTTTCAATTTTAATTTTTTTTTAAAAAAAACAACCTCGAAAGTTACTAAAAATTTTTTTTTTTTGTTCGAGTCAAGCTTTTGAGTATCTGAAAATTCGAAAATTGAGTATTTTTCGGGTACTCGAGCACCACTAGTTTCCTTTATATGATTGTTGATGATATGTGTTGAAGATCTATGGGACAGTTGGTCTCTGATGAAATAGAATTTCCACGGACTTTATATTCGGAAATGTGAGCCAAGTACTTAGTTTAAGCCTGTTTTAATTAATAATCATAGACTGTTTAAGTTCAGTGATTTGTCATATCGATTGCCGTTCGAGGACCTCTGGTTCAATGTAATGTCCGCATAAGCGCAATTTTGAACGGAAATTTTAGCTATGAAATCAGGAAACAAATGCAACCTTTTTGCGATTATGAATCCTACATCCTCAAAAATGCTTAGATATGTGTGGTTCACCGACTAAACCGTCGTAATCAACAAGACATTTCAGATTAAACGATGGATTTGAAGGTTGGAACTGTCCAAATGTTAAAGGTGTCGCTGTGGAATGGGTCGGAATTTGGGCAATTCTAACCTCCAGCTGCATAGGTTAATCTGTAATATCTTGTTGATTTTGGAATCAGGCATAAGTAAGCATTTTTGAGGACATTTAATGCCTAATTTTCAAAAGGTTGCATTAATTGTTTGATTTGATAGCCAAAATTTCCGTTCAAAAATGCGCTTATAGGGAAATTACATTGAACCAGAGTTTGTTTGGAACTAGAGGTCCCCAAACAGCAATTGATATGATGTATCACTGTACTATAACAGTCAATAACTATTCTCAGATCTTACAACAAATAGCTTTATAAATGATTTACAACTGTGTTAGTTAATTGTGTTAAAATCAATCAGACAATTTAAATGGTATCGAAAGTTAATACTTCTGTAGCTGAGCTGCTAATTCTTTCTGTCTCCTTCATGCTACTGCAAATAAACTAGAATTAACAATTTACTCATTCTCTTTGTTTTTCTTATAAGCGCAACTAAATACACTAGAACTAACGATCTACTCTTTATCTCTGTTTTTCTTTTAAACGTAACCAACTAAACTAGTAAAAATTATTCACCCATTCTCTCTGTTTTTCTTTGATCAGGAGAGACGAGGCAGCACAAAGACCCAAGACTGAATTCGTTCCAAAGACTCTTGCCGAACTCCATGTCGAACCGATTCACGAAGAACTAAACGGTGAGAGCGTTTTTCATGTCAGTCTCAATGAAAATAGTAATTGGACAAGTCATAGTTCTGTAATACCATTCCGTAAGTCTTATCACACTGAAAGGTGATTCGTGATGCATAAATATTGGGTTTCTGGCGATTAGTGCCGTGCGGTGAAGGTAATTCATATCTTGTAAATGCTATGATTCGGGTTGGTGTCAGGCTTTTGAGTCCCGGTGGAATTTCGTCCTAGATGTGGATTGTTGTGACGTAACCCGTTTATTCGCTTGGATGCATCCGCTGACCTTTGAAGCTGCCCTAAAAAAATTGTCGAAAGCTTTGTCAAAGTATTTGTTACATTTGCATTTTTCAATTCACCGATGATTCCACCGGTTGAGAAAAGATTACACAGTTCAATTTAATGTATGACTGTAATGCACGAAAATGATCGTATCTGTAATCTTTTCTCAACCGGTGGAGTCGTCGATGACTTTATAAAACTTGCAGATTTTTTAATTAATTAACGGAGTTTCCACCGATTGAGAAAAGATTACAGATACGATCATTTTCGTGCATTTCAGTCATACATTGAATTGAACCGTGTAATCTTTTCTGAACCGGTGGAATCATCGGTGGATTGAAAAATGCGATTAATTATACGCAAAACGGTAGCCCTGTTTTCAACGTCTTCCTGAACCTTTGAACCTTGGGTTTCAATGTTTCCTATCAGTGTCTTCTTTCAAAGTTTTTTTTTTTTTTTTTTAACAAGTCTTGTAATATTCCAGGATTATTGTAAAAAGAACCCAGCACTTTCCTTAAGGCAAATGGGGGCATAGTGACCTTTTTGTGATTTTTATATCTACTGTTGTTTTCTACATCATCTTAAACAGGGCTGTCGCTCGGCATTTAATTATACGCCAGCACGTAATATCGAGCCCGGCGTAGAGCCTAGCGCGTATGTCCTCTAAAGCGTTTAATGTGCGTACTTATGCTTTTAAAAAAGACTTATGATTTGAATATTTTTTCCAAATTTTGTGTTTTATTGCTATTGAAGGTAGCAAATTGGTTATTGTAGGGTGTAATTTGCGTATCCTTTCAAATTTTGGTGCCTTATTACCAAATCTGTTGATAAATTGGCAACCTCTAGCCTATCGGAGCACTATTTTTTGGAACTGTATCCTTTGATGCTAAGTTACCAATGGAACAACAAATTTGTTTATCCGTCATGTATTAAAGATATATCATATAATTTCTGTATAATTTGAAAATTTGACTACTCTTTCCGTGGAATTTTAAAAATAGTTTGTAGAATTGGCATATAGTTTGTGCATTTTGACACGAATCTTGCTGTGAATAATTTTGAAAAAAAAATTGTATTTAGGATACAAACTGCGCGTGTAATGTAGTTTACCCTTGCAGCAGCCCTGATTCTGAGGGAAAGTTCTGGTCGGCTGAAAAAATTATTGGAAAAAGCAAATTATAGTTTTGAAGCAAATAAATCCTATTCAGTTTGCGGAAAATCGGTCAGCTAGACTCGTTTAAAAATGAAAGAGGGATAACATTTTTGTTAGGAGTGAATCATCACTCACCTGATTCTATCAACTTTGTTTTCTCAATCATCATCTTCTGTGAAAAGAATAATTTTTTGCACTTGCATGGTTTGACCTTTTGCTAGGGAAAAATCATTGGGTATTGATTTTAAGTAAATAGTGGAAGACTGAGCCAAACAAACAATATTTCTGCACTGGTGAAAACTCACTCAAAATACTCGGGGGTTAATGTTGAAGATCCCAAAAATGCCTTGTTACGTGTTTACCGGGGTGCAGAATGTTCAGGAGCTCACGGATTGCGGATGAATTGTGTAAGCTCAGTAAAAATTGTGAAAGCTCCACCAAAGTTTGAAAAAAAACAATAGTGTTCTACTCCAGCTTTTCCATTCTAGGTAGATGGATTATGTAAGCATTCCTGTGAAAAGCTCATTAATTGAGGAGTTCTTTTGGAAAAACCATGTATGAAACAGAGGGTATGCTCGTTCTGTAAAATTCATACTTTAAAGTGTTATTGTGTGTGTGTCTAGTGAGCTAAATGGATTTTTCTTTTTATCTGACAAACGCTCTAAGCTCCAAAATTGTCAGGGAAGATAGAAAAATCCGTTTAATTCATTGGAAACTCACAGTAACACTTTGAAATGTGAATTTTACTCAATGAGCATACCGTTTGTTTTGTGATAAAAGTAAAAGTAGATGTCACTATGTATGTATCATCAATACGATAAATCAAAAATAGTGTAGACTAATAAGTCTTAAGGCTGAAATTTGCATGTACAAAACTGTTCATTGTGAAATTGTACCAAAAAAAAAAAAAAAAAATTAACCAAAAAACTCTTAGTTTTATTCGTGGTTTTTTCCAAGAACTTCTCCATTGTGGAGTTACTTCTGCGAATAGCTCATTCATTGTGGAAGCACTTCCGCAAAAAGGTTGCCAATTGCGGAGGTACTTCAGTAAATTTCACTTGGGGGAGTGGGGGGGGGGGGGGGGTGTTAGGACTGTGGGAGCAATCCTAGCTAGTGTGTAAATTTTAAAGAAAATAGAACTCTGCACCTCTGTGTCTATAGTCTTCCTCTGAGCCTTCAGGAGTTTATCATTTTCTTCTTCTCCTTCAAAATTCTTCAAGGAAGATCATCTTCTTTATCTCGTCTTTGTTATTACTATTAATACTTTTTATCGATCCATCGATTGATTAAAAATCGAAGCATAGTGGAAGCAAGACCAAAAATTCAACCTGAAAAACGTTGAATTTTGGGTTTTAATTTGTCTCTGAAGTTTAGCCTTGTTCCCATTCAGTTTCTGTTTTATCTGATTTGATTTGTCATTTCCATTTCTGTTTTGTGTAACTCGACTAATTTATTTATCTGTTAATTTATGTATCTAAATTTTCATTTCTCATGGGAGTAAAAGTTGCGTCCGAAAGCAACAGCAACGAATTTTCATCTATTTTCATGTTTACATTTGCTCGATTAATTTCATTTTATGTTTTTAATCCCTGTCAACTTTTTTCCCCTGATACTGTTACGTTAATGGGGCTGTTGCTAACTATTGCTGTACGCTGTATTCAATGTTGAGGTGATTCTTTAGCGTTTAGTGCCAATATCGATACAAGAATCGATTTGCGATAGTCCATTTTATGGCACACTGAAAAAAATAAATAGTTAAAAAAGTACAGAACAAAGTGATTTGCTAAATCAGCCTATAATTTTGTTAAATTAACAACTCAAATGCTAAATCAGCAATTCATTTTGATAGCTAAACAACTAGCAAAAGTTAGCACAAGTTAACAAAAGCTCCCTTAATCATGCATGAGTTTTTGCCCTTTAAAAAATGCTTCACGAATGTTGGTTTTGGTCCATTGGTCTGCCAATGCACTCCATATTCATCCTTCTTTCGAACTACATTATTTTAAAACTATCACAAGGGCCTTAATTTTTCAGCTTCATCTCTCGCACATACTAATCATTTAATCCTTAATTCTATACATAATCTGGATATTTATCTCTGCATACCTAAACATAACCGATGAAAATAAAGGCATGATTTTTAGGATATTGGAGTACATCTTAGATATAGATGCCTTTTTTATCCTTCTAATTAAATTTTTTTCTAAATCGTTGGGGGGGGGGGGAGTCTATGCAGACCCCAGTTAACCTTTTTAGTAAAATTATAAAATGTGCTCCAATAATTTTTTCCCTCCAAATTTGTGTCACTGAGGATATGACAGTTATGAACATTTTTTTTACATTATTATGTACTTCCCATTTAATGCTTATGAAATAAGTTCTTTTAAGTCCATGAATCTCCGCAGACCTTCTTGGAAACAAAAAACCGACCCACACTGAAACGAAACCAAAAGAATCTCTGCAAGCTTATCTGATGAAACTTGGTGTAGTTTAGGTCAAAAAGTTATCTCAACATGGAGAAACTGGGAAAAGAGCTGTTTATCAGTCATGTTCTCAAATAAATATTTCTTGCTTTTTCACAATTTCACAATAAAATTGTCTCAAAATTAATAATAATAATAGTAATTTTGAGCCGTAAAACCATTAAGAGGGTATGAAAAATAATATTGAATGGACATTAATGACTTTGGAATTATTAGGATGGGTTGAAGCCATTTTTTAATATGGGATCTTAGCATCACCTCCACTCCCTAGTATACAATTTCCGTCAAATAGCTTAGTAATTAAAAGGTTAAAACAGTTGGGGAACATAATTAGAGCCAATAAAAACTTCATAGTCTGTAAGCAGGCCTCCTCTGTGTCATAAGTGTCCATTACAAGCACTAAACATCAGTATTATTTTCACCTTTGAATGTATTCCAGTGATTTTTTTCATTAATTTCAATAATATTGTACTTTTTCTTGAAATTTGGGTTACTGTTTTCAAAAATGATATCAATTTCTTTGTAACTTGTCCCGATTTTATTTATTTTCAACTTTCTTGCTGTTTTTGCAATATAGTTAAAATAGGGCAGTTGCAAGGGTCTGAAATGTTGTGTTTTTTATAACGAAATTGATAGTACTCGTTGAGCTGAGAGCAAAAATTCTTTTGGTTTCTAATTAAATCCCACCGTTCCGGAGATGAGATTTTGGCCAAAAATACATTTTTTTAAATTGTGATTCCGCTTAGTGATGTCATGGCGCACACAATTGTTTACAACTTTACATTGCTCTCTGCTCATCAAGTACTTTCACTTCCTTCATAAAAAACACTACCTTTAAGACCCTTGCCCCATTGTGTAAAAGTCACGACATTTTGATGAAGCCTTGGCTGAATTCGAATTTGGCAGGTCAATTTACTTTGAATCTATGCGGTTAGAAGTCTTATAATAGAGAATACCTAATTTTGTATCTACGGACACTGGTTTTCGATTATTGTGTGGGGGGGGGGGGGGGGGGGGGCGGACACCCATGTTGCATAGGTCAATAAATCATTGTCTGTTCTTTAATAACGTGTTTATGTACCCACTTATTTATATACTTGCCATTTTTCATTTGTTTGATGAATTGATGATTCATTATTAATTTTTGTGTCCATATATCTGGTTGACAGGAACGACACTAAGCTCGCCAGAACATTTCAAACCAAACCAGCTTGAACTGACACAAGCCAACCATGCGCGGTCAGCCAACGGTAAGTGTTTCCAGTCAAAAATCATCGTCTTCTCATAGTTTTTTTTAATCATATATTCCCCTCTGAAAGTGATGCAACCTTTCTATTTATTTTTTTCATTCTATTCAATTAAGTTGAAATGTGACTAGTTCTGATAAAACCGACCCAGCCCTCACCCGCTCAAAAATTGAGATATTGGTACCACTGCATAGGAGAGGTTGTGACGGACAGATCAAGGTCCAAAACGTGCGAAAATTTAACAAATTGACAGAATGGAGGCGTTTTGAAGTTAGAAATAGAAATAATGTAATTTTGAGAAAAATGGAGCTGCGTCCTCTTTTCTAAAACGAACTCTATAGTCTGTTCGTTCTAACTTGAGACCTGAGCGGGCGATAAATAAATTTTTGAAAATAGAGAATGACAACACTTCAATAGGTTGTCATAGCCCAAGAGTCGGGCAACTGCCCTGTCACCTCGGCTGACTGACGAGGGTTAGCACTCCTACATTGCCACAGAAGGCAAATCTACCTGAATTGTCAGGTCTCAAGTTAGAACGAACAGACTATAGTCTTTCTGATCACTCAAACTTTTCTACGGAAATTATCAATGAAGTACAATTAGTAATTAATTAGTATCTCTGTGCTTTTCTAATCTGTTCCAGCTTCTCCAATTCCGTCGCCTGTGCATCACAATAAGCCCTCCCCAGATAGAACGCCCTCTAGTCAACAACCTTGTGCAGCAGGTCTCTATGACTTTGAACCAGAAAATCCTGGTGAATTAGGCTTTAAGGTTTGTAATCCTTCTTTCCGAAAGTCTTTAATTTTTTGTGATTACCGTTGCTAAAAGTCCAGTAGCGATCCTTTTGGGGGGGGGAGGGGAGGGGAATGGGAGCCCCATTTGCCCAACTCTGTACTACCTCCATTAATTGCTGCAATGGGAATACTATTTGATTTTTGAAAATAAGTGTAGATTACTCTTGTTTTGAAGTTTGAAAACTGTCCTGTTTCCGAAGCTTGTTTACAAAAAGTAATTGGAGAGTCAGCTTGTATCTAAAGACTAAAAGTAATTGGCCGTTCAACCTTGGTAATGGATAGAGGCACCTCTTTATCGTCAAGTTCAAATCCCTAATTTCGTCAAGTTGAAATGTAGATTTCGTCATGAAAAATGGGGATTTCGTCTAGTTCAATTTCAATGTATTTAGCTTTTCTTCCGCGACATCAAAATTTAGTTTTTTTTTTTTTTTTTTTTTTTTACCAATGGCACAACTATGACAGGTTCTACATGTTCTTAAGAGGTAATTAAGGAGGAAAAAAGGTATCCAGCAGACAGAGACTCAAAAGTGGGCTTGAAATATTTTCAGCGCAATATTTTATGTGAAAACCTTCCCCAAGACTAGGGTTTTAACCCTGTTTTTTCTATTGTTAAATTCAACTGTTCAATGCACCGTGTGATGAGTCCGATTGAGATTGAAAGACGGGTCATTGGTTTTCTTAAATGCACATAATCGCAAATTTCGTCAGCTCACAAACTCGTAAAACTGCAAAAATTTTGTCAATTTGCGAAATCGCAAAAAAATTAGCCGATTTCGCGGGACATCTCGCGTCAAATGCCCAATTTTGTGTTTTCGCGGGAAAAAAACGGATGTCGCGTTTTTTTGCGAAATATCGCGGCCGCGAAAAAAAGGTGCCTCTAATACGTCCCATTTGCCCAACTCTGTACTACCTCCATTAATTGTCGCAATGGAAATTCTATTTGATTTTTGAAAATAAGCGTAGATCACTCGAGAGTCAGCTTGGTCTCAGAAATCATTCGGCAGTGGAATCTCGGTGATGGAGTCTAGGGTTGTGCGGTACTGATTTCGGTATTTTTTTGGTATTTAGCTATATCTCTGACTGCAGCCTCTAAACAAGTGAGACTGATAAAACTGCCGTGGGTGACATAAGTCAGAAGCCAACTAAATACTATGAAACTGTCAAAGTAGCATTTCTATATCATAATACCTTTGAATTCCCTTAAAGTTATGTAAAATACGGAACTGGCTGATTTTTTCGGTATTTTACATAACTTTTAGGGAATTCGAAGGTACTATGATGCGGGAATGCTATGTATCAATACTTTGACAGTTTTATAGTGTTTAGTTGGCTTCTGACTTACGTCACCCATGGCAGTTTTATCAATCTCACTCATTTAGAGGCTGCAGTCAAAGACAGAGCTAAATGCCGAAAAAATACCGAAATCAGTACCGCACAACCCTAATAGAGTCCCATTTGCCCAACTTTGCCTTACCTCTATTAATCGATGCAATAAATAATCTTACTTTTTTTTTTTTTTTTTTTGTGAATGTACAGGAAGGTGACAAAATTACGCTGTTGAACAGAATAGACGAAAACTGGTACGAGGGAAGTTTAAACGGCCGCACCGGATATTTCCCCGTCTCTTATGTACAAGTTGTTGTTCCTTTATCTTAAACGCTACTCCATTTTTTTGTTTTCATACTCATTATATTATCCTTCAATTTTTATCATTTATGTTATAACTGTTATCTAATTTTAGAGTTTATCCTGTAAGAAGTGTCTGGAGGAAAAGGAAGGAATGAAAACTTCCCTGTTATAAATGTTGACTTCATCAATCAAGGGATGGGGTATCATAAATGGGATAGCCCTTTTTAGTCAATTGTTAAAAAAAATGAAAAGAACTTTAGGGCGACCTAAAGGTTTCCTCTTAGGTTACCAAAATTCGGTGGTCCCTTACCTTTTTACTGTGATACCACTTTCATTGCACGAACTTACTCTTGGGACAATCTTTCATTTTAATCTGTGCAGAATAACACATATTCAAACATGTTTTTTTTTTTTTTTTTTTTTTTTTTTTTTTTTTTTTTTTTTTTTTGACATTTGAACCATTTTGTGTAAAGATTTTTGAAACATTTTTAGGGATCAGTCTAACACTCTCCTTGGTAATGCTTGCAATAGGGGGTGGGTGTCTATCAGGAACTTGTTACCGGTAGATGTTTACTTTTTGCTGTTTTCTTGCTGTTTTCTCGCTTTTGGTTTCCATTGTTGAATCTTGACTTGAAGCATGGGGTGGAACTTGTGAATTTGAACTCGTTTTGAAATTAGAATATGAATTTCTTTCAAATACCGCGAAGTAAATTGCAAAATGCAACTGATGAAACAAAATGCGATGCAGATACTAATTGAACCTTTTCAAAAACTGACCTTGAAACGTAAAATAATTTTAAACTAAAGCAAAATTAGATAAACAAATTGTTTTTAATTCGATTTTTATTTAAATTGAATTGTCCAGTATCAAATGTCGCCGGTAATCGTATAATTTTAGCATTTGAAGGCGGGAAAAAGCATCAGCAGAAATCTAATCAATTGTAAATTTTCTCAGGTTTTGCTGAAGACTGGAGTGATCAAACTAACTGAAGTTCGTTTCGCTGATCAACAACTTTTGAAAAAAACATTTTGCGGTTCTTAGTTCACGGTTCAATTCTATTTGGTTCCAGTCCCTGGTTGCTATCAACCCCTTAAAAATGCTTCAACAAATCTGAAACATGTCTTTAAAAAAAATGTATTCTGCTTGGAATAAAATGAAAGAGCATCCCTTGGGTGTAGGACTGAACCACCAGTGAGTGCTATCCGTCTTTAACCCTTTCAGTACATTCAACGAATTAAATAATGTCAGTCGACTCCTTAAATTTTGGGAAGTTGGACCACCTGCAGTGCCTCACTTCGATGTATCAAGTATTACAGGTTGCCTACCTAAACCAGAATTTAAGGAGTCAACTGATGTTCTTTGATTTGTTGACGGTACATCATTATGAAAATTCAATCAAGCAAATACACCTAGACAATTGAAACGATCAAACTTTTCTTGTATTATTTCATGAGCAATTTTTTGAAATTCCGTAAAACTCTATGATAAAACTTGAACACAGTGACTGAAAGGGTGAAGGCAAAGTAAGGAGATGCTGGTCACTAGATTTTTAAAAAACTTGGAAACCGAGGAGACATGTCTTGCATCTTGCCTTCCTTATATCAATAGACGCGTTTTTAAAATCTCTGTCGGAAAGATCCACTGCTTTCGATCTGCCAGTGAATGTGATATCATTATTGTGTTCTATAAATTACCTAATTCTTAGCAATAAAATGATCATCCTATCTTTGATACTCCATTCCTTTGATCTAAATTGAATGTGTATTAAAAAAATTAAAAAAAAAAATAAGTAAATTGAAATTACGTCAATAAATTAATCAAATAAAAGTCATAATAAATGTTAAAAAATGTCCTTACTCTCTCTCTTTCTCTCTCTCTTTCTCTATCTTTCTCTATCTCTCTCTCTCTGTCTCTCTCTATTTCTCTCTATGTCTTAATTTATTATAATTCTTTTAAAGCCTATTACTTGTACTATAAATAATTAATCAATTTACCTACCTAAAAAATTTAGGAAAGTATTGTTTAAAATCTCTGTTCTTTATTTTGTGTGTCTTATTGTTTTATTTTGTTATTTGGAACTCGAAATTTAAAAAAAGAAAAAAAGTCAGTTTTGTTAAAATAATGTTTCCGGTTTTTTAATTTTTATTCATAATTTAACCTTTCTTTTTCTCTCTCTTTTTTGATACTTGATCACCAGTGTTGCCCATAAGCGGATACAAGAATTTATCTGTCTCTTTTTCCTCCCATTAGAATGTGTCCGAGAATGACACCTACAATACCTACATAGCTCTGCCATTTAAGAGCGAAGATGGCGGAGCTTTTCAGGTTTTATGGGAGATTCCTATCTACCTAATTCCTCTCTCTCTCTCTTTAGAACCACACAGAGGAAAGCCTCAAATTAGACAGGAATCTCGCTTAGTGCCTGCGTAGCTCCGCCTTCATGACTTAAACTTTAAAGTCATTCAGGGAGTCTTTTAGTAAATTTCATGATTTTCTATCATGGGTGAAAACGAATTTCTAGGGTCATCTCTTAGAGACATCCGGAATAAACTGTCATTAAAGATAGTCTCGAATACAAAATTTGGTCGTCGAAAAAAATAGATAGGATGAAATGATGGTTAAGTGAGAGTGAGAGAGATGGGTTGGAACCATAATGACCGTTAAGGTGATTCTATGGCAAACTCCCAGAAATTTTAATCCGACAGATGGCGTTACTTGTCGCTGGCTCTGAAAATAGCCGTTTTTTGACGGTTTTCGGCTGTTTTCTCTGATTAGACGAATATTAGACAAAAAATCGGACTGTTAGCACCTGCTTAATTTTTTGCTTGATTTTTTGAGCCATAAAAGGGCTAAAAACGAAGGCGGAACTATGCAAAGAAAAAATCATGTGTGATTTGGCGTTGTATCAGTAAAGATTACATGTTTCTGTTTCAGCAGTAATCTTTACTGATACAACTCCAAATTACACATGCTTTTTTCTTTGCATAGTTACGCTTTTATTTTAGAACCAATTTGGCCTGGTTAAGGCTCTAAAAATCAAGCAAAAAATTAAGCTGGTGCTGACAGTCCGATTTTTTATCTATTGTTTGTCTGCTCAGAGAAAACAGCCAAAAATCGTCAAAAAACGGCTATTTTCGAAGCTAGCGATAAGTAACGTCATCTGTCAGATTAAAATTTCCGGGAGTTTGCCATAGAATCACCTAAAGGGTAACTGATGAAGTCCGATAATGGCAAAGGTGATTAACTAATTACTTTTGTTACATCATACTTAACGAGTCTATTCCTTGATTGCATGACCATAAAATATAAAAAAAGAGACGGGGAAAGAGATATCATGTACGGAAATGGTTACTTTCGTCATTCGCTCATTTTTATCAATGCAAAAGATGTACAGTCAACGAGTCAAATAATGTCCGTTGACTCCTTAGATTCTGGTTTAGGTAGGCAACATTCAATACTTAACACATTGAATTTATGTGTTGGGGGTGGCCTATCTTGCCAGAGTTTCAGGAGTCAACTGACATTAAGTATTTAATTCACCGACTGTACTTAGTCTTTTTCAATTTTTTTTTTTTTTTTCTGTGGAGAAGGCAATTCAATCAATTGAGTGTTAGTAAAATTTTATTCGGTCACATTTCACTGCGGACAATTCACTGCTAAGACATTGCATCGTCGGTATCAACCTTCTTGACATTGAAAAGGAAAAGAATAAAAAGGGGGAAAGAGGGACTGAAAGCTTAGGCCTGGTATTATGATCTCTGGTTAAGTGATAGTTTTGCCTTAGTTTTGATGCGTTTTTTTATTCTCCGGTGCGCGCACTGGTGCACCATAATTTATTTTTATTCCGGTGCCCCAGCACCAGATTGCACCAAAGTGTTGTTTTAGTAGTGTTGCAATGCACCTGGTGCTGCTCCGGTGCAAGCTACAGTGAATCAAAGTTGAAGAACGGTGCACTGGAGCTGGAGCTTCTGGAGCTTCTGGAGCTTCCGGTGCTCCACCAGACAGCTTCGGTAGAGCTCAAAAAGATCCAGGTTATTGCACCGGCGCGGATTCCGGAGAGTAAAAAACGCTCCGTTTAAGGTCAAACCTCAGGTATACAATGAGTGCTGTTTTACCAGCCCTTAAATTGAGGCGTTTTATGTAAAAAGGGGCTCTTTGCAGTTTTGTAATTGGAAGAAAAACGCATTCAAAGTTTTGCAACTTGGTTTCTACCAATCTGGCTACCTAGATGGCTAATGTAAATTTTTTTCCTAAAACTAGGTTTATTTACGGACATAATGGCTTAAAGTTTTTTAAAATCCGTGTATTTCTGTGTTTTACACAATATTTTGAAGTTGACTCCTAAGAACCCCTTTTTAAGTAAAACGAGTCTCGCCGCCTTAAAGATACCACCAAATAGCAGGAAAAAATAATCATTAGCTGATTTTCGGCGGAGATGGTCCTTATGGCATGTAATTTCACCCAAAAAAAAAGTACTTCAAGATATCTTGCCGGCGTTGCCAGATATATCCAAAAATGTAGCCCAAAATGTTTTTACATCGAAATATATCGAGAACTATCAATTGAATTGAAAAATTGATACGCTTCCCATGTATTTGGAATAATTTCCAACATGAAAGATACTTTGCGTTTTTAAGCTCCGACGACTCCTAAGCCCTCAAAACCGCGATCTAAGTTTTCGGCGATTTTTGGAGAACTTGAAACTCGCATCACAACGCCCATTTAACGGAGCCTCGATTCACGAATACACCTCGTAATCGCTGAGTTTTCAAGATATTGAGCTGAGATTTTGGTGAGAGACTATTAATGATATGACAAATCGATTAATGTGTTTTACGCGAAGAACCCCTTCTTACATAAAACGCCTCAATTGTTCTGGTCAGGGGCTCAGTCTTCTTTGTTCTCACCCTCAAAGCTGTAGGTTAACAGCCTTATCGGATTGCCTTGTGGTAGTCATACTAGAGGTTCGTAATTCCAAGCCTAAAGTTAAGAATGTTGTAATATGAATTACAAGGATTGGAGCAAGGTAACACACTTCTTTACTCCATTCCTCCAGATTTTTGCTGTTGGTTTAGACTTGTTTTTCATTTTAATTTTTTTATTTTTTCCCCCTTAACGATTGCGATATTTTTGACAGACGTCAATTATGTTAGGTCAATGGAAAAAGTTTGAGAATTAATTTCTAGTGGTGTTAACTTAACCCTTGAGTACCTGGAGGGGGGGGGGCT
Organism: Trialeurodes vaporariorum; assembly: GCA_011764245.1. Lineage (NCBI taxonomy): Eukaryota > Metazoa > Arthropoda > Insecta > Hemiptera > Aleyrodidae > Trialeurodes > Trialeurodes vaporariorum. The sequence continues at coordinate 76,419,017 of VMOF01000388.1, forward strand.
GGATTTTCACCCCAGGCCAGTTCTTTTAAAGATGAAAAATAGAAATTTCATTGAACCACTTCTAGCTTACATGTTATCCTCAAGGAGGGTGTTGAGAAGCTTTCCACCAACTTACAATGGGGCTGTTGCACTCTTTTGCTATAAGCGATCTAACAGTCGATTCTGATGTAAAAACCTCGAAAAATACAGATGACAGCTCTAAAAACTTCCGAAACTCAATCAACGCTTTTATTTGAGCAAGCGTACTGTTGACTGAGGGCATAGTAATAATGGGAGATTCCTATCTTAATTTCGTCACTCTCTCTATGCTGACAAAGATGATTCACAGAGTAATTAGTCATCAGAGTAGTGATCCACATCCGCATTGGAAAAAAATGGTGTAAAATTAACCATGAAATAGTAAAAAACTGGCACAACTTTAAAAAGAATAAATTCTACTATTTTTTTGGTTAAAATTAATACCCACCGGTGTGAACTTTGGGTACTGAATTTGCAAGGAAATCGGTGCAAATTCCTACGAGATATACGAGAAATTTGATTTTTAGGAGGGAGCCGGGGGGGGGGGGGGGGTTATATCTAGGGGACCCTGAGAGAACTCGAGCTAATATTTTCACCATAGTATTAGGTCATCATAAGGTATCATTGAGACTTGTTTCGAAAAGATCCGTGAGTCCTCAAAAAAGGGGCGAAAAACGGCCTGTTTTGGCCGTCGCTCTTTTCCCATATATTCCTACGCAAGAAAGTCGATAAGGTGAAAATTCACCAGTAAGAGAGAAACAATATTATATACATATAATATACCTTCAGGCGAGGACATGCAATGAGCAACGCACGAAATAACGCCCGACACATGTATCAAGTGTGATGCGTGTTGCATAACCTGGCCGCGGTATGCAATATGCAACACAGCATAACATTCAACACAAGTATTGAGTGTTGCACACCCGGGCGAGGGGTATTTTTGTCACCGCTAGTACACCTCGCAAAGTAATAAGCTCTATGATGCGACCGCGCGTGCTCGAAACAAAGCTCATTATTGTCATTCGTCATATCATATATACTGTCAAAGGTTGTCGCTGTATTCAAGGTTGCATAACTAGTGATCCACTGGTATTTAGACCGTAGAATGGGGGGGGGGGTGGTTGGTTGGTGGTGGTGGAACAAAGGTAGGTCACCAGACAAGGGGTGGTGCTGGCAGAGAGGGTCGAGGATGAAGGGATTGTTCTTCAATAGAAACAAGGTCAATGGAGCAAGGTCACGTCGCGTCGCGTCATGACTTCGTTCCGAAACAACGCGCTCCACGCGCCACGCCACGTTCCGGGCGTACGCGAGTTCGCATCCAGCGTTGTCGAACTTTGACTCATGAATATAGGTGGTCGCGGCTTACTCAAAGTGTACAGTGGCGGGTGCAATTTAGCAACAGTGTTTTCCCTCCATCAATTGAATAGACGTGAAACAATCGATATTGCAGGTGATGCGCTGCCTCCGAATCGATTGTTGTGTATTGAATCAAATGGAGGGAAAACATTGTTGCCTAATTGCACGAGCCGCATCGCCGTTTTGTGGAATATTGTCTGGACAGGTTTATTGCGAAGTCAATGGGGCTCTTGCAAACTTTTGCTGTGAAAAAATGAATGGTCCAATCTGATGTGAAATCCAGCGAAAATCACGGAAAGCACAATAAAAAAGTTTAAAATTCAGTAGTAAACTCACATAACTGCTGTAATGGCAATATCGTAATAACGATTCAACGCAGGTATCATGGGAGATTCCTGTCTAATTTGTCGTTTTCTCTGCGGAAACACAGAAATATGTCGCGGTTTAGATAGGAATCTCCCATAATATCTGCGTCTCTCCGCCATTAAGCCCAATTTTGAGAGTGAATTTTGTGATTTTATAGTGCACGGAAAAAAAACTACGGTGAAAATAACCATACGGATACCTGATTTTGGCACCTGCTAGATGTTATGGTAATGTTAACCAGAAGTATACTATGTTTTGACTAGGTACTAGGTGATGTTACCTGATTGCATGTCGAATTTACTCAAAGTATCGGTAAATGTACCATACTTCTGGTCAAGTTGACCATAACATCTAGCAGGTACCAAAATCAGGTATCCGTATGGTTATTTTCACTAATCTTTTTTTTCCGTGTGTACTCATCGCGCGGCCATTTTTACATTTTTAACATCTTATGGGCCAAGCCCAAGTATACTCGTTTTTGGGTCTCCTCTAGTTTATTTCTCCGTCTTTATTTCGGATAAACGCAAATATAGATGAAAACACTTATAATATAAGGTCTCGTGTGGCGCCTTCAATTCGTTGTATAGGCAATTCCAACTCCCCAGAGTACGAACAGTTAACTACCTTCCCTTCATACACTATATGCAGAGTTCGGTGTTCTATTGAACTAACTTGGTTCTTAAAGGGTTAATCAACTCTTTAATTCCCTGCAGCAAAATTTTTCTAGAGCCCTATTTGAGCTCGAGATACACATTTTCAAAGCAAGGGGGCTTTACCTTCGGAGTGACAACTTTGAGCAGCCGATCCGCGAATTTGCAACATTATTGTGTGGCAACCATCCTTCCTCGGAATCGGGACATTTTCGGATGAAGCAGTTGCTTTCCTCGTTTTTTTCTATACTTTTTCCTCCCCTTTCTTTTCAGTTTTGCCGTCCTGTTAAATCAAGGGCCCCGGAAGAGCACCTGAGACGTTTTAAAAGCCATGCGCCATGCCACGTTGGCGATTAAAAGCCCACCAAAAAGACAGAGCTCCTCGTAAGTCTGTTTTCCCATTTAAAATAACATTGGCAATGCCCCGGAAGAGCAGAGGGGACGTTTTGAGAGTCCTGTGCCTTGTCAGCGATTTAAAGCCCGACAGAAAGACAGATCTGCTCGTAAGTCTGTTTTCCCATTTAAAATAACATTGGCAATGCCCCGGAAGAGCAGAGGGGACGTTTTGAGAGCCCTGAGCCTTGTCAGCGATTAAAAGCACACCAGAAAGACAGGTTTGCTCGTAAGTCTGTTTTCCCATTTAAAATAAGATTGACGATGCCCCGGAAGAGCAGAGGGGACGTTTTGAGAGCCCTGAGCCTTGTCAGCGATTAAAAGCCCACCAGAAAGACAGGTTTGCTCGTAAGTCTGTTTCCCCATTTAAAATAACATCGAGGTTGCCCCGAAAGAGCAGAGGGAGAGGGGGCGTTTTGAGGGTCCTGTGCCTTGTCAGCGATTAAAAGCTCACCAAAAAGATAGGGCTGCTCATTGGCTTCTCGTTTGCGCCATTGGTAGGCTATGACCCCACCCATTAGATATATCTAGTGCCGCAAACCAATCATATGATGACATAAAGTCTTTACATCACCATCCTTGCGCAAACGCCTCGTTGCTGAGTGATATTATCTAACTTACCATTTCAATAATTTCAATCATGCTTGAATATGCGTCTCGTTGATTGTTGAATGCTGTCAATGGGTCTTTTATAGACGAATCAACGGCAAACGGTTTAATATATCATTAACCTCAAATATATAAATATCTGTTGTTGATAACCTTAAATGTGATAGGTGTGTTGTGATCCAAGGAAGGCTTTTATATCAGAGCATCTTGAATTGAGATATAGAAGTCAATTTTGATTTCAGCTCCAAGAGATTATGATTATTTTTTTCTTTTTTTCTGCTGTGAAGTGACGTGACAATCGTGCAGTTATGCCTGAACTCTCGCCGAAACCTCCATGCATTTGTGCCTTGTCCGATGGGAATTGAGTCTTTGCCAGTGTTGATCACCATTCTGAGTCTTGTTGTACGAGTCTGTGTAATCTTCGGCGACGAGGAATGCTGCAATTGTGATTCCCCGAACGTCAAAACGGTGCTCTTCAAGAAGATAGACGAGGAGAGAGATTGTTGGGAGCACACGGACATTGCCTTGCTCTTCGCCAGGCGGATCATGCAAGAGATCGTGCCGAGGAAAGTTCCCGTCAACATCCCACTCATGAAAGAGTATTTCGAGTTGGCCGAAGAATCTGTCAACCAAGTAGCAACCACGAACCTCTCTCGGCTTTTGCTCCATGCTGCGTTTGCAGACACGGTAGAGTATATACAGGGTGTCTAGAAAGTCCCGGGACAGCCTCATAACTTTTGAACGATTGTTAAAGTTCGATTTACAAAGTTCGATATCTCGAATGCGAAAAACGATATCGACCTCCGATTTGCGCCAAAATGATCAGTTTTTAACGCCCTTTTCATCGATGTATCACCCGGTAGGAGTCGTCACACGGAAGTTTTGAGATATCCACCCTTGATGAGGGGCCAAAATGTCGAAAACTTTTGGGGGCTCTAGAGCCTACTTTTGACTACAGTTGTGTCCAAGCCATAATTTTTTTTTAAAAAGAATTTGCTTTTTAGAGTATTTTGGACTTCTAGTTTTTTCAAATTCCGACTTTTTAAAAAGGAGTAATGATTTTTTGAAAATGGGTCCGAATCGAACTTTGACCTTCGATATACCGAAAACTAAAAAAAGATTTTGACCTGCAGTTTGCGCTAAAAGTCTTGGAGTTTTATGCTCTTTTAAACAAGGTAACACAAGATGGGGGTTACAGTTTGAAAATTTCGAGTTGGGGGGGGGGGGCAAAATCCCCCTTTACGGGTGCCCTTTGGAATTTTTGGGTACGCCAAAAATTAGTTCCTATTAAATTATAAACATCCCTCAAGTTTTTTTTTTTTTTTTTTATCTGCAGCCGTTCAAAAGTTATGAAGCCGTCTCGGGACTTTCCAGACACCCTGTATCCTTGAAAAAAAAAAAAATTCCTTGAATCTATTAAAACTAAAACATATCATGGCCAGTTGTACTTTCAATCAGTGGCGTAGTAAGGGGGCAGAAGAGGCGGTCCGCCCCGGGTGACACTATAAAAGAGAGAGGAAAAGGAAAAGAGGAGGAAAAAGGGGGAAAGAAGAAAAAGGAAGAAGAAAAAATAGGAAAAACGGGAAGTAAGGAGGAACAAACAGGAGGGAAAGAGATTGAGAAAAGAGCCATGCGCAAAACCCCGCAGCAATGGGGTGCCTTTTTGGACGAAAAGTCTTACCAAACAACAGGAGAATGCCACTCTGAATGAAGAGTGGTACCCTAAAGTAAGAGGGTGCCGTTTTCCATTCTTTATAAAAAAAAAAAAAAAAAAAAAAAAAAAAAAAAAAAAAAAAAAAAAAAAAAAAAAAAAGTTTAAGGTTAAAAAATAAGAGGCAAACAAACCAAGCCTGTGTGAAAATATTTATAAGATTTATATATTATATTGTAAGATATTTCCATCATATCTGTTTCCTCGGTTTTTCAAAAGCGCACGTCCTAGAAAACCAATCTATAGTTAATACGGGCTTGAGGGACTTTTCCATCGATCTTTTGGCCTTAGCGAACGGACTTTTCCATTTTACATGGATTTAAATGGTCAAAAAGTAACTGACGAAAATACATGCATTAGGGGGGAAAATTGGAATTCGTGTTTGAGGATTGTCATACTTGCAAATTTCCTCCAATTTCTTCAAAACCTAAGACGTAGGTAAAACTTTCGATACCACGTTCTTGTTTGTTCGTTTTCGTATAGTTCGATCCGCGAAGTACAATTTTCTTCAGTGAAAAACTTCCACGAATGGTTGACATATGCTGACTATAAACTCGTTGAGCGCCTTTAATTAAATAAATAGGCAAACCCAACACCGTGAATTCGATCCGCATCATACAATTTTTTCAGTGAGAAAGTGACCTCAAATGGTTGTCATATGCTGACTACTGATTCGTTTGGCGCCTTCAATTAATTAACAAGGCAAAACTAACACCGTGAGTTAGAAGTATTTAATTACCCACTTTTTAGTGAGCTACCTGCTACCGTTAATTTTTTGCAGTAACTTGGTCTCAAATGGGTGTAAAGAACCCGTAGAATGCGTTTCGATGTTTATATGCGTGTTGATTTCATTTTTAGGTGGGTGGTTACTTGTACGCGTACGGCTTGCCACTGGCTAAGGAGGCTTACTATGAAGGTAAAGCCGATTACAAGGAGACAAAACTCTTACACGATCTAGAGACGCGGCTGAAAGCAACTTTGGGGACTGATGGAAAAGGCTGGAGAACTCCTACCAAACTTATCAAGTTTGCCGGCAAAGTAGCTCCAGCGAAAATCTCAACATTTTCGGATGAGACGGATCCTTGCAATATGTTAATCACCAATGACTTACTAGGTAGTTTGTACTCCAATATTAATTAATCGTAAAGATCTCATTAAGAACAAGCCCACATTATGAAAAACTCGACAAAGAAAAAAAAACAAAACAAAACAAAAAACAAAAAAACAAAAAAAAAAACGTGAAAAAAGTGCGACGAAAGAAAGTTTTTCGCAGTTTTTCTACACCTACACCAACCTTACGTCATTTTTACACGCACGTGGGTCGTGGATGGGCACTCAATGGTGAAAAGCAGGCACAGAAATCTTGTAAAATATTTAACTGATGGTTCATTGCAAATTCTTGCTACAGCTCTATATGTATAAAGAAAGTCGTTTCATCCTGGTGTAAAATCACTTAAAATAACGTCATAGGAGCATCAGATAGTTCCAAAAATTGAATTCCATCCACAAACTCATACAACAGTACAAAAGGGAGTGGATTTCGTGATTTTTTAGTGCGGTAATCGTCATTTTCACAGGGTTTTACTTTTACCCCAAAGTCAACTATTAATAAGCCTGGAGCAAAAGTTTGCAACAGCTCCATTTGACCGTTTTAAGCAAATTTTCCCCCGGAAAACTTGCGTAAAACCTGGCGTTTTTGGTCCATTTTTGCTACTGGGGTTCAAGATGACTTATGACTACATATATAATGCGTAGAAAAAAAAGAAGGAAAAAACCAATAACGATTTGCCGAATTTTTAATGTAATTTGTAGCCTGTCTGTCTTTCTGTAGCCATAAAACATGAAACCCTGCATAACTTTTGAACTATTAATTCAAATGCATCCAAATTTTGCAGAGATGTTACTTTTTACATTCCTCAGAGGGACTTTTCTTTTGGTCTTTGTTTTATAAAATTCTAATTTTTAGGTTAGTTATGGATGAAAAATGGTGTCCATTAAAATGGGTTAAAACATGGAGAAAAACTTAAATATTTCAAATCGAAGGTAAAGATGGTCTGGGGGTCTTCCCCAGAATGTTAAAGGGGGGTCTGGGGTCCTCCCCCAGAATACTAAAGGGGGGTCTGGGGGTGCCCTCCAGAATGTTAAAGGGAGGTCTGGGGGATCCCCCCCCCAGAGTATTAAAAGGGGATATATTAAATAATAATTAAATAAAGGGAATATATTAAACAAAAGAAAAACCCATGATGATTTGCCGAATTTTTGATGTAATTTGTAGCCTTTTCCAACTCGAAGGACAGAGATTCGCGGGAGACGAAAGAGAGCCGGAAAGTTTGCTCAGCGGTGAGGAGTGGTGACTTCGAGTCGAGGGATGAGCTGAATATCCCTTTGCCTTTTCTCGACGACAATGAGGCTCCCCGCGCTTTGGCCGTCCCTTTCAGGAATCGCAGTTTGTACAGTTTGTCGAGCGCGGTATCAGCGCAAGTCCTCACCCGCTACTACTCGGCCAGCGTTCAATGCTTGAAGAACGCCGCCTCCATCAGCAAAGAGTCCTCCGCAATGACACCAGCCATCAGAGCTCAACAGTTGAACAAGCGATTCTTCAAACATCGTGTCACTCATAAGAGTGCCGCTCGTAATGCGACGGAGAAGTTCGAGGTACAGTTCTATCGTTGGATACACGAGAAGGTGAGTCGTATATGACACTAAAATTAGTATAATTAGTCTAATATTATCGGCTAATAAGCCGTATTTTGCTTTGCCATCGCTATGGCGATTTTGGTTAATTTTTTTTTTTTTTTTTTTTTTTTTACGAAAATGTGTTTTTTAGCGTATTTTAATTCTATTTACGCTTAAAACGAGCTTACTTTGTTTCTGTTTTTGGACCACTATGAGCTTTGTAGTCATTTAAACGGCACTTTCCGAATTTCTCCGATGGCACGTTTCGACGTTTGTTGGTAATCGCGGTATGGCACCTCAGGTGATGGTCAACTGCGATGACCATCGAACGCCGAAACTTGCCATCGAAGAAAAGCTGGTCTTTGAAATCATTGAATAAGATTGGCATTTTTCAGGGATTGGAGAGAGGGGTTGGCACCCCCTCCCCCTAGATATGCCCTTGGTCTCGCAAATTTTACGTCCTAGACGTGACACATTGACTACCTATCTTGTGTGTGGTTTGATCACGGCCAAGCCCTGCACTAACACTAACTACTCAGTTTTGTCGTCTTCAAAAAAAAGCGCCTTCATTTTTAAGAATAGGCCAAACCAAAACCACCACGTACGATGAGTTACCTAACCGCGCCGCGTCTCGCCGCGGTGTTTACTCTGAGATGATTTGTTGAGGGCCTGCTGGTAGAGTGTACTTACACGTAGTACCATAACTCATGAAAACTATCGATTTATTGGGGGTTCAATTCAATTTCCGGGTGATCGATTATTTACGCAGGTTTAAATGGAGAGAATCCGTTGTTGCTACATTGAACGAGCCGCCGCGCCGCACTGTGTGGTATTTGACCGGAAAAGTTGGCATAAACTGTTTTACAGTCCTAATGACTTGAAATTTGGTATCTGGGGGTATTTTTTAACGCTGAAGTCAAATTTTGCATCCGTTTTTCAAAATTCGAATATCCAAGATGGCTTCCGAAAATTTTTTTTGGCTAATCGGTCGGCAGCCATCTTGGATTTTCGAATTTTGAAAAACAGATGCAAAACTTGAATTCAGCGTTAAAAAGTACCCGTGGATAGTGAGTTTCAAGTCATTTGGACGGTGTTGCCAAATTTCACTCGTCGCCTCTACAACACGTGAAAACGAGAATTTCGTGCAAAAACGCAAAATTCGAACTAATTTTCCCGGCAAAGCCGCATTTTTCCGCAACTTCTGACTTCAAGGCCTCTTAGTACGCACTAAGGACTACCATTTCTCATATATATACCCGCGGGATGTGGCAGGATGTTTGAACTTAAGTTCTCTTGAAAATCGGAAAATTTTCGTTTTTAGCTAAAAACTTTGAAGTAGCAAAAATATATCAAATTCAAATTAAAATTGGATAAAATAGGCATAAACTGATTGTAAATACCTTCAGGAAGACGATCCATGTACAAAAATTTTGTTCTGACTTCATTTGAAACACTTTTTTTTTTACTTTGATTATAGTCTCGTGCCGAGGCTAAATTTAATGGTGGTAAAACTGATTTTTCCCCTGGTGGATTCTAGGTGAATTAATCTAGTTTAGACCCGCTAAATGCAAGTCTCTGAAGCAAAAATCTATGCAGATTCCGATTATCACAACAGTTTCTCCCAATAGCGTTTTTTTTTTTTTTTTTTTTTTTTTTTTTTTTTTTTTTTTTGAGTTTATGCCAGCTTTTTTGGTCAAATACCACATAGTGCGCCGTCGTGCAGAATGCAACTTCTTGAGTCGAGAGCAACCAAAATATATTATTACTATAACCAAATGATTTTGAGTTGGGCAAACTCATCAGCAGAGGTAAAAAAGCCAATTTTAATGGTATTTTTTAATTGGCTTTTTTACCTCAGTTGATGAGTTTTCCCAACTCAAAAGCATTTGTTTATACCATGTGGCCAAAGTATGTTGTTTTGCTCATTACTATAGGTTATAGTTATAATATATTTGGTTGCTCTGTTCGGTTAATTAACCTAATTAAAATTTTTTGATAGGTGTCAAGATGCTCTCTCTTTTCGAGTGGAGGGACTAACGTAAGCCTTCGTTTCGAGGACCTTGAATGTTTGTCGCATACAATTGGTGTACTGCTTACTCTTTCCTCTTTCCTGAGACTGAAATGAGTTCTGACGTACGCGTGGTGTAGACTCAACAAAGATCACAAGGGTGGTAAGCTCCGGGTCACTTGCAATTTTCTCTCTTAACACTTTCCTACAGAGTCAGGCCTCAAAGGGTAGTAAGCACCGTCAACACTGAAAGTTGTAAGGGGTCGATTCACAATCCCGCGATCAAAAGCATCGAGTTGGATAGCAGAGCTGCCGTTTTGAGGATAATTAATGACATTTTTCAATTTACCGATGATTCCACCGATTGGGAAAAGATTACACAGTTCAGCTCAGTGCATATGGCTGTAATGCACGAAAATACTCGCATCTGTAATATTTTCTCAACCGGTGGAGTCATCGATGACTTTAAAAAACTTGCGGGTAATTTTATTAATTAACGGGGTTTCCACCGATTGATAAAAGATTACAAATGAGCTGAGCTTTGTAATCTTTTCTCAACCGGTGAATTCATCGGTGGGTTGAAAAATGTCATTAATTACACGAAAAACGACAGCTTTGTTGAGTAGGTATTTTGCAATCACGTTTACGAATATCTTATAGGTGTAGGAGCTGAGACCAATACCAATAAGTTTGCAGTTGGTCAGGCTCATATCCTACTTTTTCACGCTTCCATTTATTATAATTTAACATAATTAAATAACATTAAATAAATAATAAATATATGATTTAATTACCCGGGCTTGGCTTTGGTGAAGTGTTAAGAAAGGTAAATACACTGTGTTGATTGCGTGCTTACTGCCCTTTAACCCTTTCCAGCAAGGTGGTACACATATGTACCATTTTCTGTAACATGGGTTTCAATAGAATTTAAATGGACATTTTGCAAAAACATGTGTGACCCATCAAAAGTCTTAGAACATCGTCTTCTTTTGAACGGTCTAAAAAAATCTAAAAAAAAGTCAAATTCCAAAATGCGTGCTGAAAAGGGTTAATCCCGGGTTTATTCCTTCCAGAGCTGCTGTTTTGCGTATAACTAATGAAGTTTTTCAATTCACCAATGATTTCCTTGGTTGAGAAAAGACTACACAGTGCAGCTCATTGTATAACTATAAAACTCTCTGACCTGTAAACTATTCTCAATCAATGCAATCGCCGTTAAATTATTAAAGTATCCTTAAGTTTTTTAAATTCTTCAACGACCAAATCGGTTGAGAAAAAATCACAGATGCGAGTATTTTCGGTGCATTACAGTCGTATGCTGAACTGAATTATGTAATCTTTTCTCAACCGGTGAATTGAAAAATGCTATTAATTATCCACAAAACGCCAATTCTGGTCCCTTCCTCCAAAGGTGTAGTACCGACTGCTTTAGAAAGTCCATAATTCGGCGTCATTCTGATTTAAACCCATACAAAATCTATAGTAGCGAACTTCCATTAAAAAATTCGGCATCGCAATGCAAAAAAAAACAAAAAACAAACAAAAAAAAAAAAACAAAAAACAAAAAAATTAAAATCGATGAATCCTTTAGCACTAATGGATTCTACATTCTCAGGCAAAACCACTTAACGTGATTTCAAGTACACGCTCACAGGATTTCAATCCGATCGATAATGCCGCTTGTCTCAGGTCTAACTTTTTTCTTTATCGGGCAGTACTGAATAGTATAACATAAAGTATGTATGCGAACATTGAAATGTCGGTACCTCCGTAATTTTCAATGGATTTTGTGGGCCAATTTTAACCACCATCAAAATTGCTTGAAAATTAAAGTCATGATTTTTATCAGTGAATCGTCCATATTTTCAATGATCTTTTGACCTTAGCAAATATCATTTAATTGTTTGATCTTTTTCATGTTAGATTATACACGATTCACCTCTGTTCCATTCTTAAATTATTGACTTGCTCTCTTTCTCAGATAATGCCTCGTCTCGATGATCAAACTTGGTACGTGGGATTTGGAGGTGTTTTTAGAATCATAGAGGCCATTAGAAGAAAAGGTGAATATTAAGGCTGCTATACTTACTTATGTTTATTCCTTCCAAGCGCTCTCAATAAACATCACATGCATAGTAGCGGCTCATGCAACGTGGCAACAATGGATTCTCTCCATTTAAACTTACGTAAAATAATCGATCCTTAATTCGAGGGATTAATTGAGTCCCTGAGATATCGATCGATACTTTTACATAGGCTCAAATGGCAAAGAATGTGGTCGCCAGATAGCACGAGCCACCACCGATTACAATAATAAATAAAATGGCGTAACGTGCAATTTGGCAACATTGTATTGTGTCCATTTAAACCCATGTAATAGGTCGAATGCGAAGGTACACCCAATAGTTCGATCTTTTTTATGAGTTTATATGGACGTACTGCGTCGATGCCAACTTGCACGCTACGCCACTGTACTCAACACTTTGCAAATAAGGACAAAACGGTGTAACTTTGAGATTATGATACTTTCTAAAGAAAGTGTCAACTCGAAGATCGTTAAATAGAAAAATCGGCTGGTTGGATGTTATTGGTGTAACGTTTAGTATTAGTAAACTCCTCAAACTAAATAAAGTTTATTGAATTATATTCCACCCATCAAATTTATCGATTTTAAAGCGATTTCTGGGCAAATAGTGACGGGTTGAGTGGTCAGTGGCAACAATGATGCTCTGGCTAACTTTTGCTATAAGCGATACAATAGTTTAATTATTGATGAGTAAAATCCAGCGGAAGTTACGTTGAGCACATATTATAAAAATTACGAAATCCACTCACAAAATGGCTTTAAGTTTAAGACGTGATGGCGGAGTTCGGCAGGTAAAATCAGAGATTCCTACCTAATTTGAAGCTTTCCTCTGTGTGTTTCTATAGAGAGAAAAACAATTGAGACAGTAATCCCCCATGAAACCGGCGTAGTTCCGCAAAAAGAGCAAGTCAGAGCAAAAATGGGAGATTCATATCTAATTTGTCACTCTCTCTATAGAAACACACAGAGCAAAGTCTTTAATTAGATGGGAATCTCTCGTGGTACCTACGTATCTTCCCAATTACGTCTTAAACTTCAAAGTCATTTTATGAGTGAATTTCGTGCTTATTTAATGAGATAATCGTAATTTTCGCATGGTTTTAACTAAAGAACCATCTATTAATGGGTCTGTTGCACACTTCGGCTACAGCGTTTTAAAGTATCAATTCTTATGTAAAAAGTCGAGAAAATAACAATGGCAGCATCAGAAAACACTATAAAATTCAGTATTAAACTCACAAAGTGCGAAAAACACTAGACACTATTCACCCCTGTATCTTTCCACCACGTGCACGATATTTCGCGAGATTAGCGCGGCACATTCAAATAATCACGGCCGACTGTCATCATATACCTGACTTTATGAACAAATAAACAATCAACACTGACGGCGTCTGTTCGAATTCTTTTGTTCAAGTTTAGTATCCTCGCAATTCCTCATAGTAGGTTGTGGAAGGTACGGAAACCGATATTTGTGTCCAAAACTTATCAAAATGAAACAATAACACTCAGGAGTTCCGAGTATGATGATTGAAGTAGGCATCATACTTAGAACTCCAGTGTGTTATTGTTTCATTTTGATAATTTTTCGACACAAATATCGGTCTCCGTACCTTTCACAACCTTTTGTGAGGAGTTGAGGACATTGAAACGTAAGAATTCGAACATATGCCGTCAGTGTCTACTGTTTATTTGTTAATGAAGTCAGCTGTGATGACAGTCGGCCGTGATTATTTGAATGTGCCGCGCTAATTTCGCGAAATATCGTGCACGTGGTGGAAAGATACAGGGGTGAATAGTGTCTAGTGTTTTCCGCAATTTGTGAGTTTAATACTGAATTTTAGTGTTTTCTGATGCTGCCGTTGTTATTTTCCCGGCTTTTTACATAAGAATTGATACTTTAAAACGCTGTAGCCGAAGTGTGCAACAGACCCATTGTCTGTATAGCAAAAATTGCAAGAGCCTCATTTCAGAGTGTGATATTTTTGATGCCAAAATACATCATCAGAACATATTTGCAGCTCCTTAAGCAGACTTGGACAAAATTAATTCGAAATCAAGTAGTCGAATAACAATAATTAAATATATAGTCCAATTTTTCGGGCAAGAGCCCCATTTATATAATGCCATCGGAAATTAGAAATTCGGCCGCTTCATCTAGAATATGCTTTCCTTGAATTGATACTTTAAAACGCTGTAGCCGAAGTGTGCAACAGACCCATTGTCTGTATAGCAAAAATTGCAAGAGCCCTATTTCAGAGTGTGATATTTTTGATGCCAAAATACATCATCAGAACATATTTGCAGCTCCTTAAGCAGACTTGGACAAAATTAATTCGAAATCAAGTAGTCGAATAACAATAATTAAATATATAGTCCAATTTTTCGGGCAAGAGCCCCATTTATATAATGCCATCGGAAATTAGAAATTCGGTCGCTTCATCTAGACTATGCTTTCCTTGAAATTCATGTCGCAGGTTTACCGGAGTTGAACGCAACCGTAGTTGGATCCAACTTCGCTTTGCCACGAGTAGTCGTGAATGAATCTAATTTGAATGCCGGTAGCTTCTCGCTGAATCCTTCTTACGCACAAAGGCAAAGGCACCGCCTCGGAGAATCAAACAAGTCAAGTCGGAACAGAATTCTAGCAAAACACTCCAAGATCCTTTCAATACTTCCAGATAATCCGAGTGCCCCGTTTTATCTTTGCTCAATTTTCATCATAATCGTGTCATTCTGGCTCATCTCCTTCATAGTTTTTGCTTCCTACAAAGTAATCCGTGGCAGAAGTCCAAGAGCGTAAGCATTTTACATATTTCTTAACCCTTCAAAAACCAGCACAAGTGGATACAGGACTCTCTCTGTCTCTCTCTCTCTCTCTCCCTATTTGAACGCGTGCGTTGGAAAAGGACGGATATAGGGGCTAAAGTCACGTGACGTACCCGCCTGTAATAACTAGTTTATTAATAAAAGAAATCAACGATAGCTCCCTCTTTAGAGGGTAGATAAATATAGACCTCTTTAGTGTGATGTCACAAAAAAAATTGGTTCCAAACAAATGCTCCATCACACTCGCTCTCGTGGGTTTTCCCATAAGTAACACGATCCAAATTTTTAAATACTTTGTGCTAGTAAACAACAAGTTCTCTCAGATTTTATTACACCATTGGATTCCACGTACCTTAAAATATGAGCACGCTACAACAAAATTTATGAAACATCGCGCATTAATGTACAATCACAGTTAAATCGAAGAAAGTCCTATGTTTTGTCCTTGTCACACTCACAGTTTCTTATGGGCACAGAATTCTAGGATATATAGGCTCATCGGCACCATCACACCATGTGTTATACCTCGAACAAGCTTCGATACGAAGAGAGGTTAGGATGATTGAGTGTCATGGCGGTGATACTCCCATAAGAGACCGTGAGTAAGACAAGAACAAAACATAGAACATATTTCGGTACAACTGTGATTGTAAATTCGCTTGTGATCTTTAGGAATTATGTTAGAGTGAAAAGATACTTAAAGGTACGTGGAATCTAATGGTGCAATACAATTTGAGAAAATTGGTGGTTAACTAGCATGAATTTGCGTTCGAATATTTCTGGTTTCTTTATGGGTAAAATCCACGAGAGTGAGCGAGATACAGCATTTGTTTGGAACCAAGTTTGATCGTGACATCATCGCTATACAGGTCTATAGAAAAGGCCGGAGATAGGGGCTAAAGTCACGTGATGACCCACTCTAATATCTTTTTCTAACACATGCGTTCAAACGGTCGGAGATAGATAAAGACCATATTCCTGTAACCGCCTGTGACAACTAGTTTACTAATAAAAGAAATCAGCGATAGCTCCCTCTTTAGAGGGTAGATAAATATTTCTACTTTGCAGAGTTAATTTTGCCTATTCGTCTAATTCAAGGCGCTCGACCAAACTCTTTTCTGCAAACGTTAACAATCGGAGATAGCTTTCACTATGGATAAATAATTGGAATAGTGTGCTGTAGACCGAGTAACGAATCGCGTGCAATTTGGCAACGTCGTAATGTGTCCATTAAAACCCATGCAAAAAGTCGATTGCGAAGGTGTTTACCGAACACCCAATAGTTCGATCTTTTTCATGAGTTTAAATGGACGAACTGCAACATGGCCAAGTTGCACGCTACGCCACTGTAACGAATACTTACGAATATACTCGGGAATGGTATTGAAAGGGTTAAGGCCCCTTCAAACGATCAAATTGGATCCATAAAGTATAGCTCCCAATTGGACATTTGGTGCAGCGCTGCAAGATTTGGTGACAGATATAACAGACTTAATGTATATAAACTGTAGGGAATATTCCTACGAACACTTTCTCACATCAAATTTAATCTAGGGGGAGACCCCGAACCCCCCTTCAATATTCTGGGGAAGACGCCTAGACCCCCTTTGATATTTTTATCCAAATCCAAAGATCCATTTCTGAAATATTTAAATTTTTCCTTTTTTTGACCCCTTTTTACTTTCCCCCATTGATTTTAATGGAAACCATTTTTCATCCATAATAACTAACCTTAAGGTGATTCTAGGCGGAACTTTTCCAAATTTCAATCCGATGGATAGCGCCACTAGTAGCTTTTTGGAAAAGTCATGTTTTTGGCGTTTTAAACTGAAACCATCATATTAAAAACGCAAAATCCAATACCGTCAGCACCTGCAAAAATTTTTTACGAATTTTTTGAGCCCAAAATGAGCAAAATTGGCTCAAAATTAAAGCCGTAAATTATGAAATTCGTTTTGCCATAAGCTTAGTGAGTGAGAGTGAGCACGAATGATGATACGTCTATCTGCCTCCCTCGCACTCATTGCGGCTTACGGGAAGTTTCGTATTTCATAATTTACGGCTTTAATTTTGAGTGTTTCAGCCTGAAACTCTCAGGGTATCTTCCTGAAGTATGCTCGCAGGTGCTGACGTTCCTCAAATTTGTGTTTTCTGTGTGAACTCGTCAAATTTAGTAAAAAACTGTTGACTTTTTGAGCAGCGCGACGTGGTGTCCACAGTTGGAACCAATCGACCCTGGAATCACCTTAAAATTGAAATTTCAAAAAAAAAAAAAAAAAAAAAAAAAACCCTCTGTGAAATGTTAAAATCAACACCTCTGCAAAATGTGGATGCATACGGATCAATAGTTTAAAAGTTATGCTATGGGTTTCACGTTTCACAGGCCGTTTGAAATCTAATTATTTTTTCAGGATGTCCGGTCTAAGGTATAAAAGGATTGATTCTTCAGAGCGCAATTTGGACACAGACGGTAATCGATTATTTAGGTTCAATACGTAGTTAATATTTCGCTCTCCGCATCTCCAAACTGCTGAACCAGCTATTAATTCTCACTTTTTATTCCTTCAATTCGAAGCAATAAACTTGCCGGTTGAAATTTTGATTAAAAAGCGCTCTTGAATGAAAAGCAGGAGCTCTCAAATTCATTTTAAGTATTCAATATCATTTAGCAATACGGAAGTGAATTTTAATAAATAATGAGCATCAATTTCTTTTATCGTCACAAGTCGTTTTCATTGAAAGCTGTACTCATGATCAGCGTTTGAATCTAGAACTATCTCAATTCCTTTTTAAAAGTAACCAAAAAACGAGTAATCTAGTGCTATTTGCCCAATCCCGGTACATGAAGGAATAGACAAAATGCTTTGCTCCATTAATGTTGTCCCAGAAAAATATAAATTTATATGAGATGTGCCTGTTTTTAAGAAAAAGTCAATTTTTTCATGTTGTTTTTAAAACCATGTTAGATCAATCATTCTACCATTATAATTTTCATAATTATTTTTTACTTTTTCCTTTCAAATCATAGACACGGACGTTGAAAACTTATTATCGGATGACGATGAACCCCATGGGGATTCCTCATGTCAGTAAGTATTCAAGTATTCTTATCAGTAGCCAGCCAACGCAAAAAGGAGAAATTTAAATAAATAATTAATAAATAAATCTTCACCCGAATAAAATAAAGAGTAAATTGTCCGGCCCCCTCGAAAAACTATAAAGGAAAGCAGGTCAAAATAAAGGGAGAGAAAAGTGGGGAAAAGTTAGGAATTTATAAACATGTATACTTATTAATCAATCCATCTAAATAATTAAGAAGTTTTAAGCACTGCTTTAGGAAGCTGCTGTAGGTATGAACATGAATCTTAAGGCTGCAAAAATTGAAAGAAGCGGACCTCTTGACAGCCTTGACCCTGCTCGCCTTTGTTTTTTCTTATTGCTAAAAGGCAGTAACGCACCGAGAGTTTCTTTATCTCTCTCTTTCCTCCATTAAGAAACGTATGTTAGAGAAGGATGGACAAGGGATAAACCCCCCTCATTCTGTCCTTTCCCTACTTATACATTCAAATGGGAAATGAGAGAGATGGAAGAGATCCTGATTTTGCCAGTGCTAGAAGGTATATGAGTATTTACAGAGGGCAACCATGCATACTCAGTACTCGCACTACTCACCTTTCAATATGGTGGACGTGTTTTTCGCCTTGATATGTTTTATAATTTTAGGGACGCACATGCACAAGACACAACCGAATCATTTGTCGGCAATACTCAATTTTCAATGCGGCGAATCCGAAGATACCGGAAGCTAAACTTGTTTCAAGATGAATCAAAGTTTCCGTTTCTGATTGTAGTCTATACAGTATCTTGTGCAGTGAATAGCGTGACGAGCTATCTGTGACGTTGAATTTTGTCTATTTAAACCAGAGACAATATGAATATATAATGGAGACCACGCACTTTACACTATATCTATCTTGCCCATGTTAAAATCGGATGACAACTTTTTTTTTTTTTTTTTTTTTTTTCCGGAGGTCTCAACAAGACAACGTCCAACTGGACCATACGTTGACTGATGAGCAAAGATGTTGAGGTCAGTTGAGGTCCATGTTGGATGGTGCTCCCTTTGTTATTTTATTGAGTTCGCGTTTAAATTTACCAAGTGCAACCTTGTCAAATTGCACGATGCCCTGCTGAATCTGTGCTGACTCCTGGCATCGATCACTCTGGCTCATGGTTGGTAATGGTAGCACATGGCTGCTTCGATTTGTGTTTTCTGCTGAATGATGAATATTGGTCTAACAAATTTGTTTCAGAGCGGATAGCCAAAATCTTTTTGATGACCTAGGATCGTCAATATCAGATCTTTGGGACAAGTATTTGAGCAGTGATAATGACGTACGTATTACACTTTCAATTATATCTCGAGTGTGTTTCTAGTGATAGTTTCGTTGGCGAGTTGCAGTAGACTCAACGCGCCAAGTTTTTATTTCTGTTTTTTGTTTTTTGTTTTTTGTTTTGTTTTGTTTTGTTTTTTTTTTAGTGAAACAACGGAAATAGTGCATCTGAACTTTTGAAAAATGTCACGATGTTATGCAAAAAATGTCTATGCGACGGATCGAGCCGCTTTATCCGAAATACTTGATTCTACTGTTTCCAATGTTTTAAATCGACTGACATTTGCCTTAAAATAACATGAAAAATAGTTATATTAATTAATTCAATGATTCGTTATAATAACGATGTCTTCTATAAAGTAGGATTTACTACATTTAATATGTGTTCCTCGGAAAAAAAGGACTGGTAGAATTTACCATCTGCATAGCTGATTTTGAAGTTTGCTATCAACAATGGTAAATTTTACCATCGTTTGGTAAATGCAACTTACCTTGTGATGAAATGTACCAACAGGTTATCTTAATTTACCACAAGGTACGTTACATTTACCATAATTTAGTAAAATTTACCATACTTGATAGCAGACTCCAAAATCAGCTATGCAGATGGTAAATTCTACCAGTCTTTTTTCCCCGTGATAAATTAATGCGCTCCTGATGCTTTAAATGAACTTATTTAAACTTACGTTTTGTTATTTGTTTGTTTTGTAATGTCAGTGGCGAGGCGTGCGATTTGGCAACGTTCCTTTTCCCCCATTTAAACACATTAGAAAAGTCGAAATGCCTGGTCATCGCTGATGACTGGAGCATTCGACTTTTCTGGTGAATTTAAATAGAGAAAATACATTGTTGCCAAATTTCACGCTTCGCCACTGAATAATGTACTCGTACATTATCAATTATAATTCTTTTGAAATCCATCTGGGCGTCTTAAACCCTTACGGGCCACGCCCGAGTATACACTCGTTTTTCTCGTATAGTCTATTTCTCACTGTTCCAGTCTCACTATTCCGAATAAACGCAATTCTCAATGTATACACATGCAAGATAAGGCTTCGTATGGCGCCTTCAATTCGTCGTATAGGCAATTCCAACTCCCCCGGGTACGAACAGTTAACTACCTTCCCTTTACATATCATAAACGGAAGAGTGGCGTTCTTTAGAACTAAACTCGCCTTCAATTCGTCGTATAGGCAATCCCAACTCCCCCGAGTACGAACAATTAACTACCTTCCTTATACTTATAGACGGAAGAATGGCGTATTTTTGAACTTACCCGGTCTTTAAAGGGTTAACCGTACAACTCTGGACGCTGTAAAGTAAATTATGACGAGGAACTAAAATGTACCTGATATGCCTTTTACAGATCGCTGTAAGCAGCGCAGGTATTTCATACAACCTTTCCGACGACGTCGACTCAAGAAGCGGCCGCTTGAGTTCGGCACTGAGTGAAAACGAAGACATCATCAATCACCGGGAAATCGAAGAGCGCAAAGAACGTTCGGTCTACGGTGGACGAGGACGACGCTACAGTGGCTATTGTTGAGAATCAGGACCGTATGATTCGAGAAATTAGTTGATGTATATGTATAATAAAATATCCTGATTTCATCTATGATTCAGATTCTGGAGGTGTAATTCGAAGACTTCACAGAGAAAAAAATGTTTTAGATATAAAAATGTTCCATGAGTAAAAATGTTCCATGGCCAATTTTACATGGAAATAGGTTTCCATGGAAATTGCTCAAATTTCCATGGAAACCGATTATATTGCTCCATGGAAACCACGCATATTTCTATGGAAATTGGTGTGTGTTTTCCATGGAAGTTGATGTAGTTTCCATGGAAAAATACTTAGTTTCCATGGAAATTGCATCGGTTTCCATGTAAAATTAGTCATTGAACATTTTTACCAGGGATTTTTGAATTATATGACAAAAAGACGTATTTTAAAATTGAAACTAAGTTTTGTTAAATTAAAACAACTTTTTATTATATCAAAATACTGAATTTGCAATTTAAAAACAATTATTTTCAATTTAAATACAGTTATTTTTAATTTAAAAACAATTATTTTTACCATACTAACAATTAATTTTAGTTTAAAAGTACATCTTTTTGTCATATAATTCATTTTTTTTCTTTTTCTTTTTTTTTAATTTAAAACATTTTTGTGTGTGTGTTTCCTTGAGATTTCCTTGGCATGGCTTGAACTTAAACCAAGCTCCAGATTTAATTGACAATTCAGAAACACACTTTGAACCAAAGCGCCTTGAGATTTCTAGAGAAAGTTTGAAAATATGTTCAAAATAGAATAACACCCGGGTCTTCACTCAAGATAAACAAGGTAGCTCATTTAACCAACCTTATACAACTAACGATTGGTTTAGAATTTCCAAATTATGACGAGAGTCTCTGAATTGCAATTTTGTTCACTCGGTTTGAATCAAGTATTTCTCACGCCCAATTAAGTCAAGTAGATCTCAAGTAAAGTCTCTGTGAATTGTACCCTTAGAGCTGAATATCAACTCACTCCTGTCAAAACTGGATCTGATCTATCATTTAGGTCAAAGCTATCTGCATATTATGGTGAACAAATCGCCGAGCTGACGTACTTAATTTCTAGTTACAGCTGTGCGTGAAATTCAATGAGTTCACAATATGAATATTTATTTTAAAAGGTTAACGTTCGAGAATGATTGATTTTTGATTTTTGATTTATTAATATTTATGAAAATATGAAAGCTCATGCTTTATACGAGCGCAGTACTTATTATATTTTACTTGCCTTAATAAGTCGTGTCAAATATTATAGTAAAATAATGGCCACCGAAACCAGTGGCGTTGCGTGCAATTTGGCAACGTTGTATTGTGTCCATTTAGATCCGTGTATAAGGTCGAACTTGAAGAAGTTCACCGAGCACCCAATAGTTCGATCTTTTTCATGGGTTTAAATTGACAAACTGCAACGTTGCCAAATCGCACGCTACGCCATTGACCGAAACTAAGGCAGCCGATTGCGTGAATTTCTTAGGGGCGTTTCGAGTCAATTCTTGATGGCAGCTTTCTCGTTTTCGTTTTCTCTGTGTTTTTTTTTTTTTTTTTTTTTTTTTAAGGAACCGAGTGAACATGAGTCACTTCAAAACGCTTTGATATTTATTCATTATGGCATGCTTTAATCCCGAAACAAGTTGTAATTAAATATTACGTATTAAGTTTGTGAAAAAATAAATTTTAATAATATTTATTCAGTTTGCGAGATATTTTTGCTTTCCATGAACTGGTATCAAATGATGAGCGAATGTGGCCCCTCAATGGTTGAATAAAACTTATATTGCAGTCTCAAAGTACGTTAGTACTCGTACTTAATATTTTATCGAAAAACACGAGGCTGTCGTAACTTGACCTCTTGAATATTATATTAACACCCCCCCCCTCTTCCAATTGGTAACCACGTAAAAGTATCAGTTCTTCGGACGATTATTTTCCATAATTTCATATAGAATAAATGGAATAAAGCAAAACATCAAAATTCGAGTTTTTTTTTTCAGAAAAAAGTTTGGTAGAATTTTTCACTGCAGCTCATCAGCAGAGGCTCGTGCAACTTGGCAACAATGGATTCGCTCCATTAAAACCTATGGAAAATAATCGATCGTCAGGAGATTCATTACTAATTGTAAGATTAAGAAATCATTTTATCATGGGATTTCATTACTAAGAAACCGATACATTAGTATAGGTTTAAGTGGCAAATAACCATGGTTGCCGTTGTATAAGCCTCCACTGGTGCGCGATGTATTTGATAAGTGTCTAGAATGTATCGAAACCTCAACAAGATTTAGACATTCAAGGTCAAAGGTAAAAGAAAAATAAATTATAAAGATTGAAAATCTCAACATTTGCTGGTAAAATTCTACTTGAAACACTTACGTCATAATGCGCCTTGATCTGATTGAGTACAATACAAAATCTTCAAAATGAAAAGTTCATTATCCAGCATAACTAAAATTTGAAAATATATCCTACTCATGATCATAATGACCTTCAGAGAAGAATCGGTTCTTTTCAAAGATTCAATTAAACCTCCGAAAAAATTGTTTTAATTTTTTGTAGGTCAAAATTAGATAAACTCGCCGATAATCAATTACAGCAGTGGCTCGTGGAATGAGGCGAAAACAGATTCTTTCCATTTTAACCGACGTAAAATAATCGATTTTTAGGGAAGTATCTGAGATCTGAATCCTAGAAAAATCGATTTTTTTTGCAAAGGTTCAAATGGTAAATAACGTGGTTTCCAAATACCACGAGCCGCCTTTTTTATAGTCACAAATCGTCAGTATAGTGACTGGTCTTGTTGGGGTTACGCCGACATGAAATCTTGAAACTAGTTTCTAATATCAAATATAACTTTTCTTTATTTTCAAAATATTTATCGTAAAAATAAAACTTAAATTTGAACATATATTCATAGGTACATCGAAAATTTGATTATTATGAGTGAGTTTAAGTATGACAAATAGGTTACAGCTGATATCATCAGAGGATGAAGTCTACTGCAAACTTTTGCTACATCGTGGGTTGGGAGCACCAGAAAGTTTTAAAATCCACTCACAAACTCAATAAATACGTTTCACGAAATTACAAGATGACCGCCGAATGAGTGGTTGACAATGGGCAGCCCCATCTAATCGCAGCTTTTTATGCTGAGAAAGCAATTGATTCATTACAGATAAATTGAAATTAGAGGGGGACCGGGGGACCCCCTCCCCCTTTTTCAACCACTCCGGGCTGGCCGCTCATTCGAGCGCCGACTTGACATTTTGCAGTAAAATGCATTTATTGAGTTCGTGAGTGGAGCATTGATGGATTAAAGCTTTGTTGCGCTCCTAATCTATGTGTAAAGATGAAAGTCTCGATTCATATATACCATGAAAACGGGCACCAGTGGCGGATCCAGAAAATTTTTCTGGGGGGGGGGGGGGCACGCCTGTGAAATTTTGAAATTTGAAGCGTTGGTGGAAGCAATTTCGGGCTGTTTTCCATAAAAAAGGCAACATTTGAGGCTTCTGGGGGGGGGAGGGGGCACGTGCCCCCGTGCCTCCCTCCCCCCGTGGGTCCGCCACTGACGGGCACGTATTTAGTGCCCGTTGAAAATGTCGAGTCACAAAAATATTAAGTTTTTCTTACATCAAGAACGAGTATCATCTCCACGTCATTTGCGGATCCTGCAATTTGGCAACAGTGTATTCTTCCCATTTGATTAAATGATAAATAATCGATAAGTCACGGGGCTATAGCCTCTTCCAGAATCGATCGTGTATCATATATTCAAATGGGAGAAATGCGCAATTGCCAGATTGCTGGATCCACCTATGCTTGAGAGCTACTTTGAGGATCCCTTTTGATCGTCTGCAGAGACCAAAACAATAAACATACATCAGGTGCAGGGGCGTTATTTCGGGTTCGGCTTGGGGGGGGGGGGTCAAAAATGTGATGACCTCTTTTTTTGCTCATCAAAATTATTTTAGACTCTCTACAGCCCTGCATATCCTATATTTACGGCCCTAAAGTCCAAAAAAAAAAAAAAAAAAACAAAAAAAAAAAAAAACTCGTTAATGACCAACAAATTTTAGTTCGAAACTCGTTTCTTCTTATCTTTTCACTTCTGGCCGACCCTTGGGGGGGTGGCAGTCTTCCCCCCTCCCCCCGCAAATGACGCTACTGATCAGGTGTCATACACGTCCGTTGTCAGCTTTATACTTTAAGAAACTACAATTTCTCTTGATTTTTGTCTAATCTTACCGTTCATTTCCAAATCTTCGTATTTCTTTTTAATCAAAGGATATGTTTTTACCATCGCCACCAATATTTACTTCGTTGCCACCAAGAATATCCCTCCTGTAGTTTCAAAACAAAAATTAAGTCAGAAAGGTTACGTATGAAATGGACAACGGTAGCATCGTATTTTGTTCATTTAAAGCCGCTAAAAAAGATCGAACTATAGGAGGCGCACATTGCACTCCCTCGAATCGATAGTTCACACGGGTTTAAATAGACGGGATGTTGCATTGCCATATATTCAAAGCTATGTCAATAAATGGATGTGACCAGTTGTGGCGCATGCATTCTGACAACATTGCATTCAGTCCATATGAAAGCGATATGAGTTATCGATTCGTAGAAGCGTAGTGTGCACGGTGTGCACTCCAGGGTCCGAAATGCAGCTTTTTCCGAATTTGACCGTGACTCAAT
Source organism: Trialeurodes vaporariorum (assembly GCA_011764245.1). NCBI lineage: Eukaryota > Metazoa > Arthropoda > Insecta > Hemiptera > Aleyrodidae > Trialeurodes > Trialeurodes vaporariorum. Next base: position 76,444,368 of record VMOF01000388.1, read on the forward strand.
GCTAAAGCTGGGCTCAATTTTTTTCAAATTTGTTGAAGAAAATTTGTTCACTCCTAAACGGTTTTGAAATTTTGAAAAATCGCAAAAAAACATGTTTTGTAACTGTTTTTGGCTCAAAACTCGTGTGCAGTGGAAATATTGAAAAAAAAAGAAGAAATGTTAAGGCTATTAGCCGTGTTCACGATTAAATTTCCCATTCGATGAGTTTTCACGTTTCTTCACGCTTTTCCACGCTTTTTTAAACTTTTCTACGCTTCTACACGCTTCTTCGCGCTTCTCTACGCTTAGTCACGCTTCTCTACGCTTATTAATGATTCTCTACGCGGGGAGAAGCGTGGTTAAGTGTGGAGAAGTGTGGAGAAGTGTGGGGAGAAGTGTGGAGATAACCGACGCAACGAAGTTCCCGGATCCCCTCTCTATACTGAGGAGGGGGGCCCCCCTCAGATCACCCGTAGAGGATGCCATTAAGCCTTAGGTACCTTAATACCACTATTAGACTGCGTTTTCGCAGAAAGAAAACGACTGTTATTATAATCTTCTTTATGATTTATTCTTTTTTGCACATATATGTTTAAATATACTTATGCTTTTTGCAGAGCTGCCTTTTTGACAGTCAATTGAATCAAACCTTAAACCTAAAAACGATCAATGCGAGGGAAAGAATTTATAAAAAAATGTAAGGAGACACACCTTAAAAACTTGAGAGGAAAGAGAGCGGGGGCGTGTCGTGGTTTCCAGAGGGGGTGGGGGGCAAGAATGCAATCTTGCCACCCTCCGCGAATTACCGCCCCTCAAAGTTATAAATTTGATGGGCTTGTTTTTTTTGTTTTGTTTTGTTTTTTGTTTTTTTGTTGTTCACCCTGATTTTGCCCGCCCGGGGCAAGGATACCCACCCACATGCCCCCCCTCCTCCACTGCACGCCCCTGAAAGAGAGTGAAAAATAAAAATTCAATAAAATTATCAAGAATTCCATGCACGAATAAATTTTATTTACATTGTAATACGTAGGTAAGTAAGCTTTTGAAACATGGGATATTTACAATAAAAATTCTGGTCTCACTTAGCTCATGCGAAATAAATGCTTTGAATGTATTTACAAAATCACACTTCCTTCTTATTCTGATTTATTTAATCGGAAAGTCTCTCCCAGCCGCTGTGTGCAAGAAAGATTATACACATCGCAGGTCCAGGGCTTTAGCATACCTATTTGCCACGAAAATAAATTCTAGCCATAATATTTTCTACATCGGTGGCGGCGCGGACGTCAGCACTCCGGTGAATAACAAAACGCCTATACTATAGACTGGTCGTGCTTTTTTTTTCTATAAATATACCAACGAGCTTTACCAATAGCGAGGACTTATGGGTCGTGATTTTAAAACTCCAAGAAGTTAGCTATGATGGAAATTTCTTATGGATTTTTTTCGTTTAATTATTTGGCTCATTTTTTTTAACCTTAGCAAAAAAAAAAAAAAAAAAAAATTAAGACAGAGCCATGTAAAATTGGTTATAAACGAAAGTGCAAAGGTTTCATAGTGGCTATCTGGACACAGAAATCGATACTAAACTGGTTTTTAAGGATTTGAACTGACATATGACAGAAACAAGCCAAATTTTCTCACCTGGATAGTTGCGTATTTGAATTTTGCGTCCAGAATCCAGATAGCCACTCTCAAACACGTGGACTTTCATTTAAAACCAATTTCCACTGAACTAATTACAATTTAAGGTTAAAAAAAATGAGGCAAACAAACCTAAATCAGATTATTCATGCTGTCACCAGTGGCGGAGCCAGGGGGGGGGGGGGGTCCAGGAGGTCTGGACCCCCCCCCCCCTTGACACCAAAATTTGTCCTAAAGAAAGGTCATTTGTTGCGTTTTCAGACCAATTTTTCCAAATTAGTATCTTTGGACCCCCCCCCCCCTTGACAATTTTTGGACCCCGGACCCCCCCCCCCCCCCTAGAAAAATTCCTGGCTACGCCACTGGCTGTCACACTTTAAGATAGGACTTATAGATCTCGTTCCAGAAAAGTAGGCGCATTGGCGCACCTAGACCGCAATCTTTTGCGAATTGAAAATCTGAATGTCCTCAAATCGAAACGAAACTTGCCTCAGACTTCAATAAAGCTGCCCTCAATGAAAATTCAACCCTCAATTTCATTTTCATTCATTTTTAATTTGTAACATGAAAAATAATGTTGAAAAATTCCAAAGATTATCGGTCTAGGTGCGCCTGCACTTCTGCAACGACCTCTAACACTGTATGACCCTCATCTATTGGTATAACTCGTTGATAAATATAGATGATAGGAGATGAATTTTTCTTGACCCCCACGCCCCACGCCCTCCCATTTTATTATACAAAGTAAGTTCAGTTCAGAGTTTTAAAAGCTTCGCAGGCTTTGCATATTTGTCAATGTGCCAGTTTGCAACAGAGTTTATTGTTGCAGCAAAATATCGCAACAGAGTTTATTGTTGCAGCAAAGTATCGCAACAGAGTTTATTGTTGCAGCAAAGTATAGCAACAGATCCATTTGATAATGAGAATGAGTTGGGGCACAAACCTTAAGCCGACCCAGAAAATATACCTCTGTGATGAACATAATCGAGACTAAGCAAAAAGACGAAGACCATATCCGTGGCTGGCAGTGAGAGTGAGGGCAAGCTTCGGTTCTACAAACGAATACACTCTAGTAGACGTGAGTTCTAGGCTCAATGAGTCCAATAAATTCGGTAGCCGCTCGTAAATAATCGATAGTCGTTACCATCCCATTTAAATCTTGTGAAAGTATCAAAATTATCAATTGTGAACCCTTCCCGGATAAACGGTAAGCGAGTCTAATATGTTTCAGGCAAACATCTCAAGCAATACTCTTGCAAACTTTTGCACGGAAAAAAAAGATTAGTGAAAATAACCATACGGATACCCGATTTTGGCACCTGCTAGATGTTATGGTAAACTTGACCAGAAGTATGGTACATTTACCGATACTTTGAGTAAATTCGACATGCAATCAGGTGACATTACCTAGTACCTAGTCAAAACATAGTATACTTCTGGTTAACATTACCATAACATCTAGCAGGTGCCAAAATCAGGCATCCGTATGGTTATTTTCACCGTAGTTTTTTTCCGTGTGCTATGGATTGAAGAGTTGACTATGGAGCTCTAGCAAACTTTTCCTATGAGCAAATAAATAGTACGATCTGATGTAAGAACCAGCAAAAATCACGAAAATCACAACAAGAAAGTCTAAAATGCAGTAATAAACTCACATAACTGCTATAATGGCAAGTTCGCAATGACGGTTCAACGCAGGTATATCATGGGAGATTCCTGTCTATTGTGTCACTTTAATTCTCTATACGGAAACACAGAAATATGTCTCAATTTAGATAGGAATCTCCCATGATACCTCCGTCTCTCCGCCATTAAGCCCGATTTTGAGTGTGAATTTCGTGATTCTTATTCAGTGTACTCTTCGTCATTTTTACAGGTTTTTATGCAAAGAATCAACTCCTCAATCCCCTGTAGCAATTAACAGTTTGCAAGAGCTCCATTATCGTTTCCGCAGGGGCCCAGGCGGCTCGTGCAATTTGGCAACAATGTTTTCCCTCCATTTGTATCTATGTAACCAATAGGTTCGGTAGTGAAGCAGCACTTCACCATAATTCGATTGTTTTACCTTGAGTCAAATGGACGAAAATCATTGTTGCCAAATTGCACGAGCCGCCACTGCGCTTCCGTCCCATTTAAAAACATGTAAAAGTATCGCAGGATCACTTATCGCTCCCATTCCATTAGATACCCTCGAAAAAATATCGATTGTTTGGAGAGCTCGATTGAATCCTCTAAATATCGATTCTTGTCCACAAAGTTTGTAAGGAAGGGAAATCAATACATTACTATTTACGAGCAGCCATTAACTCAAGCCAAGTTACTCAGTTACCGATCAAGTATATTGTAGAGGCAACCTCTTTGATCTTTACGTTGGATGGTGATTAGATATGATTGGTTCGACTGGCGCACGCTCGAGCACTTTGCGATGAGTTGTTTGTGGCAGCAACAAGTTCTAAATGAGCAAACGTTTTCAAAACTCCTACACCTACATTCATCCAGGTAAAAAAAGGGGGAAATATACATTCGAGGTTAAATCTTGTGTGCGAATATAAGTGCGACACCTGTGTCGTACGTGCGAGTCAGTAAGTTACGGTAATATATTTCGTCATTTGTTTCGTCGGACGTATGTAAACTGACTCCCGCGGTCAAAATAAGATGTCAACTAACTCCCGTCTAAAAAGGGTTAAAAATCGTGAAGCTGGCAACACAGGGTGAATGCAAACTAACTCCCGGTGTATAACCATGGGCGCACCCAGGGGGGTGGGGGGCAAGGGGGCCGACCCCCCTCCACATAGGAAGAAAAAAAGGAGAAAAGGAAAGGAAAAAAGGAGGAAAGGAAAGGAAAAAAGGAAAAAGGGAAAGGGAAAAATGAGGAAAAGAGAAAGAGAGAGGAAAAAAAAAGAAAAGAAAAAAAAGGAAGAGGAGGAAAAAAAAGAAGAGATGGGAAAAGAAATGAGTTCAAAAAAAGTATCAATGTCATGAAACATATTTTTCCTTGGAGGAACACATCTTTCCTGACAGCAATGTCCTTAATTGTTAATTTCGCTCGATCTTCTTCTGAAATCTAGATTTCCTGAAGACTCCGACCTTTTATCAGCGTGATGAAGATATTTCCGTAATATCAGCAAAGTCTCGGAAAATCTATTTTTTCTCGAGAGTTAATTCAATATAGTTTCGGAATAGAAGTAGCCTAATTTTGCGTCTAAGAAGAGCTAAATTTTCAAAATTTTCCGTGGGAGGACCCCCAGACCTCCCCCCCCTAAATCCCATATGAAATGACAACTTGCCCCCCCCCACACAGAAATCCTGGGTGCGCCCATGTGTATAACCACTCACAGCGACTCTGCTTCCTCGATTCTCAGTAGTCGCGGCAACGAATTTAGCCCGGGATAAAAATTGTGAAAGATTTATTTGCATCAAAAAATGCAGGATAAAATTCAGGATGCAACTATGCAACTATCCTCTGTGCCGTCGCCCCTCTCTCACAGAGGTTAAAATATTTGGAAACGTGCAAAACACAACACAACAAGAACATGAGAGAAAGAGGCGGCGGGCACAAAGCAAAACAAAAGATAAAAGAAATACTAAAATGGAAAATATGACGATGACAAAACGCAAAACAACACAAAACAACCGGATAAAAATAGACCAAAAATATAATCACTAAAATAGCACAAAACAAAGAAATAAAAAACGTACGTCAAAGAATCGGTAAAGGAACAATCACAGAATATCACTATGAAATATATGGATTCCCGGTACGAAAAGATAAAAAAAAAAAAAAAAAAAAAAAAAAAAAAAAAAAAAAAACGGTATTACGCGTAAAACAAATCGGGGGAAAAAATATCGGGAGCGAGACTACAACTCAAATAACACGTACCAAAATTACATTACAAAGAAATCGAGAACACCAGCCCCTACGGAAATAAGGGGGTGGCAAAAGAGCACCCAAGGAAGATGGGTGGTCGCCTGTCGGCCTACCGGAAGGTACGAGTCCCAGAATGAGGAAAAGAAACAAACGAAAAATACGGAAACCAACATGAGTGCTCACCTTTCGGTCAAACAGAGCAAAGGGTCAGGAAGGGTAAAGGCAGAAAAAGTGAGGGAGAGAGAGAGAGAAAAAGAGTGTCGGTTCGAGAGAAACGGCACACCTCTCTAGGAATTTTGTTCTCAAAATTTCGAGCTATTTTCAGGTTTTTGGGAGTAAAATTTTGGGTTCGTTTTTACGACAATTTATTTATTGGATTCTCCGGATTTTTCTGCTTTTCTTATGCCAAAAAAACCTTTTCTTGCAATTTATTCCAGGTTACCACATTGTTTTTCATTTATTTCACGGATTAACAGTAGATCGTCGAAGCAGAGCAGCTATACAACAGAAGCCAGTTTACATCCACCCTGTGTTGCCAGCTTCACGATTTTAACCCTTTTTAGACGGGAGTCGGTTTACATCTCTTTTTGACTGCGAGAGTCATAGTTTACAACCACATATTTTGTCCTCTCATGGTCCCAGATGTCTTTCTTTTTTGAAGAATGGGGCTGTGTGCACAATTTTGCTACAGGCGATTTAACCCTTGTGAGCCTAAGGTATTTCGGTAACACAAAGGACTAAGGGGGGGGGGTGTTTTTGTACCCCAAAGGATATTTTTATGCAGCACAGTCAGTATCAATAATTTTGAAACTTTAATGGATGGATTATGTACTTAGTACCCTAAGAGAGTAATTTATGTGAAATTGAGTAAATTTTTGCTATGTTGCCAAATTTACACCTACTTTTAAAAAAAATGTCAAAATAAAAAAAATGGAAAAAATGAAATGAGGTACCATATTATTTTTCCATTTTTGATAAATTTCCAATTTTTTTTTCAATGATCTGACTTAATATTCTTAATCTCTTAATCTACATAAAATTTCCGTAAAATTCACTGTAATAGATGGTTCCAAACTTAAAACTGGCAGGACGAAGGGGGGGGGGTATATTTGTACCCCAACACTTTAAATTTCTATATAGTATCGACAAAAATTCATAAAAATTAATGAAATTTGGTGGACGTGTTCTAAGTATCCTAACTTAAAATGTCATGAAGTCTCAAAAAATTTTGAGCAGTTTTGACAAAATGGCGTCAAAAAAACTGGCCTGGGGTACAAATCTCCCCCCCCCCCCCTTAGGCTCACAAGGGTTAATGGTCGATTCAGATGTAAAAACCTCTAAAAATAACGATAAAACTCGTGTAGCACTAAAAACTCACGAAATCCACTTCTAAACTCATAAAATGCTTTCAAAAGCGCGAGCGTAATGGCGGCGTTGGACACAATCAATGGGAGATTCCCATCTAATAATATCGTCACTCCATCAAGAAATGTTCGATGAGAGACGACTTTCCTTTACGCCTGTGTCACCAGGTGACGCACGGTACCATTAATCGCAGATGTGGATCAACACACAAACTATATACTCTAACAAATTATTACTCTGTGAATATTCCTTGTCAGCAACTGATTGTGAGAGAGTGACGAAATTAAGATAGGAACCTACCTTTATTATTTATAAACACACAACAGTTGGGTGCTAATAAATAAGAAAGGTAGGTGTAGGTTCCTATCTTAATTTCGTCACCCTCTCAGTTGCTGACAAGGAAGATTCACGGAGTGCGAGAGGGAGACGGTTTTAGGAAAAAGGTCTCTCACTCGCACTCATTGCGTCTTATGGCGGTTCGGTCCGTTTTCCAAGTTTTTCCCCGTAAGCGAACACGAGTGCGTCCCAACACCGTCATGACGCTTGCTCATTTAAAAACGTTTTTTGAGTTGAGGGGTGGATTTCGTGAGTTTTTTGTGCAACCATTATTTTTTTGTTTTGTTTTTTGTTTTGCTTTTTGTTTTGATTTTTGTTTTGTTTTTTATTTTGTTTTTTTTTAAGGATTTACCTTTGGATCGACCCTTAAAGCGCATATAGTAAAAGGGGCAACAGCCCCATTAGAAACATTTTTATGAAAATAGATTTTCTTAAAACGTCCTAAATTTTTAACTCGTTCCCTTTTACAACTGAAAAATGATTACTTATTGAAAGAACAAAAAGCAAATTGTTATCAAATCTGAAATTTGACATATTCTAATCTACAGTTGCGTGTGCGGCCCAAAATAATAATTAAAAAAATAGAGATAGACTCTCATTGGTACAGAAAACTCTCTATTTTCGTACTTTGGGCATAAATTTACTTCAGCTTTCCTAGGTAGATCTTACTCTACTAAGTGTGGTACATTCATGATTAGCTGATGAAAAGTCCTGTCATTGATTCAAGAGTACCATCTCAGTGTTTTAAATATACCTACATTTATTACTATAAGGGAAGATTTTCACCAGTGGCGTAGCGTGTAATATGGCAACGTTGCAGTTTGTCCATTTAAACCCATGAAAAATATCGCACTCTTGGGTGTTCGTGATCACCTTCTCGTTCGACCTTTTACATGGGTTTAAATGGGGACAATGATTTTCACGCTTGGTATCTTCATTTTCCATTATTCATGACTGATACTTTATTCAGATTCAAACACATACAGTTTATTATGACCCCCCCTTCCCTCATAAATAACAGAGAATGCGTGTACATGAAGCAATGAATGAGTCTGTTGCAAACTTTTGCTACAGCGATATGGAGGGTTGATTCTTATGTAAAATTGCTTGAAAATAACGTTGAGAGCATCAGCAGTGGCGTCGCGTGCCATCTGGCAACAATGCAACTGCTCCATTTACTCATTAAATATATCGAATTTTCCTTGTGCATTGTGAACCCCCTGAATTTGATATTTTTCATGAGTTAGTTTAAATACATAGAATACATTGTTGCCGAATTGCACGCGACGCCACTGAGCATCAGACAGTTCCAAAAACACTCACCTGATTTAGAGTCCCTATATTCTATGAGAGTTGCGCCATGTCATTCAAAATGAAGAAGAAGAAGCGGATCAATGGAGCCCCCAAGAGGCAAACCGCAAATGGCACATGGCCATTTGCCTCCGCGCAGTTGCCGCTATTTTGCTATCTCTAAGGTTAGGTTCCAATTCTCGAGAATAATGGTCGTTATTGAAAGAGATAAGATTCTCCCCAGAATAACATTCAAGCAGAGGAACAATTAACAATAATTACCGCAGTCACTGTTACTTCAAATGTGTAATGAAAGCTAGTACGCGAAAAGTAAATAAACCCTACGCCATTTGCATTTGCCTCTTGGGGCTTTCTTGACAGCCTAAGTCTTAGATGAGCCAATCAGAAATGGATCCTAACATGGCGCAACTCCTACCGTATACATATTTACAGAAAAAATAGACTTACGAGCAGACCTGTCGTTTTAGTGGGCTTTTAATCGCTGACAAGGCTCAGAGCTCACAAAACGACCGTTCTGCTCTTCCGGGGCACCGCCAATGTATTTTCAAATAAGAAAACAGACTTACGAGCAGACCTGTCGTTTTGGTGAGCTTTTAATCGCTGACAAGGCTCAGGGCTCACAAAACGACCGTTCTGCTCTTCCGGGGCACCGCCAATGTATTTTCAAATGGGAAAACAGACTTACGAGCAGACCTGTCGTTTTGGTGAGCTTTTAATCGCTGACAAGGCTCGGGCTCACAAAACGTCCCTTCTGCTCTTCCGGGGCACCGCCAATGTATTTTCAAATGGGAAAACAGACTTACGAGCAGACCTGTCGTTTTGGTGGGCTTTTAATCGCTGACAAGGCTCAGGGCTCACGAAACGACCCTTCTGCTCTTCCGGGGCACCGCCAATGTATTTTCAAATGGAAAAACAGACTTACGAGCAGACCTGTCGTTTTGGTGAGCATTTAATCGCTGACAAGGCTCAGGGCTCACGAAACGACCGTTCTGCTCTTCCGGGGCACCGCCAATGTATTTTCAAATGGGAAAACAGACTTACGAGCAGACCTGTCGTTTTGGTGAGCTTTTAATCGCTGACAAGGCTCGGGCTCACAAAACGTCCCTTCTGCTCTTCCGGGGCACCGCCAATGTATTTTCAAAGGGGAAAAACAGACTTACGAGCAGACCTGTCGTTTTGGTGGGCTTTTAATCGCTGACAAGGCTCAGGGCTCACGAAACGACCCTTCTGCTCTTCCGGGGCACCGCCAATGTATTTTCAAAGGGAAAAAACAGACTTACGAGCAGACCTGTCTTTTTGGTGAGCATTTAATCGCTGACAAGGCTCAGGGCTCACGAAACGACCGTTCTGCTCTTCCGGGGCACCGCCAATGTATTTTCAAATGGGAAAACAGACTTACGAGCAGACCTGTCGTTTTGGTGAGCTTTTAATCGCTGACAAGGCTCGGGCTCACAAAACGTCCCTTCTGCTCTTCCGGGGCACCGCCAATGTATTTTCAAAGGGGAAAAACAGACTTACGAGCAGACCTGTCTTTTTGGTGGGCTTTTAATCGCTGACAAGGCTCAGGGCTCACGAAACGACCCTTCTGCTTTTCCCGGGGCACCGCCAATGTATTTTCAAATGGGAAAACAGACTTACGAGCAGACCTGTCTTTTTGGTGAGCTTTTAATCGCTGACAAGGCTCGGGCTCACAAAACGCCCCTTTCTGCTCTTCCGGGGCACCGCCAATGTATTTTCAAAGGGAAAACAGACTTACGAGCAGACCTGTCGTTTTGGTGGGCTTTTAATCGCTGACAAGGCTCAGGGCTCACGAAACGACCCTTCTGCTCTTCCGGGGCACCGCCAATGTATTTTCAAATGGGAAAACAGACTTACGAGCAGACCTGTCGTTTTGGTGAGCTTTTAATCGCTGACAAGGCTCAGGGCTCACAAAACGACCGTTCTGCTCTTCCGGGGCACCGCCAATGTATTTTCAAATGGGAAAACAGACTTACGAGCAGACCTGTCGTTTTGGTGAGCTTTTAATCGCTGACAAGGCTCAGGGCTCACAAAACGACCGTTCTGCTCTTCCGGGGCACCGCCAATGTATTTTCAAATGGGAAAACAGATTTACGAGCAGACCTGTCGTTTTGGTGAGCTTTTAATCGCTGACAAGGCTCAGGGCTCACAAAACGACCGTTCTGCTCTTCCGGGGCACCACCAATGTATTTTTAAGTGGGAAAATAGCCTTACGAGCAGACCTTTCGTTTTGGTGGGCTTTTAATCGCTGACAAGGCTCAGGGCTCACGAAACGACCCTTCTGCTCTTCCGATGCACCGCCAATGTATTTTCAAAGGGGAAAAAACAGACTTACGAGCAGACCTGTCTTTTTGGTGGTTTTTAATCGCTGACAAGGCTCAGGGCTCACAAAACGACCGTTTGCTCTTCCGGGGCACCACCAATGTATTTTAAGGGGAAAATAGCCTTACGAGCAGACCTTTCGTTTTGGTGGGCTTTTAATCGCTGACAAGGCTCAGGGCTCACGAAACGCCCCTTCTGCTCTTCCGATGCACCGCCAATGTATTTTCAAAGGGAAACAGACTTACGAGCAGACCTGTCGTTTTGGTGAGCTTTTAATCGCTGACAAGGCTCGGGCTCACAAAACGTCCCTTCTGCTCTTCCGGGGCACCCCCAAATTTATTTTCAAATGGGAAAACAGACTTACGAGCAGACCTGTCGTTTTGGTGAGCTTTTAATAGCTGACAAGGCTCAGGGCTCACAAAACGACCGTTCTGCTCTTCCGGGGCACCGCCAATGTATTTTGAAATGAGAAAATAGATTTACGAGCAGACCTTTCGTTTTGGTGGGCTTTTAATCGTTGACAAGGCTCAGGGCTCACGAAACGACCCTTCTGCTCTTCCGGGGCACTGCCAATGTATTTTCAAATGGGAAAACAGACTTACGAGCAGACCTGTCGTTTTGGTGAGCTTTTAATCGCTGACAAGGCTCGGGCTCACAAAACGTCCCTTCTGCTCTTCCGGGGCACCGCCAATGTATTTTCAAATGGAAAAACAGACTTACGAGCAGACCTGTCGTTTTGGTGGGCTTTTAATCGCTGACAAGGCTCGGGCTCACAAAACGTCCCTTCTGCTCTTCCGGGGCACCCCAATGTATTTTCAAATGGGAAAACAGACTTACGAGCAGACCTGTCGTTTTGGTGAGCTTTTAATCGCTGACAAGGCTCGGGCTCACAAAACGTCCCTTCTGCTCTTCCGGGGCACCGCCAATGTATTTTCAAATGGAAAAACAGACTTACGAGCAGACCTGTCGTTTTAGTGGGCTTTTAATCGCTGACAAGGCTCAGAGCTCACAAAACGACCGTTCTGCTCTTCCGGGGCACCGCCAATGTATTTTCAAATAAGAAAACAGACTTACGAGCAGACCTGTCGTTTTGGTGAGCTTTTAATCGCTGACAAGGCTCAGGGCTCACAAAACGACCGTTCTGCTCTTCCGGGGCACCGCCAATGTATTTTCGAATGGGAAAACAGACTTACGAGCAGACCTGTCGTTTTGGTGAGCTTTTAATCGCTGACAAGGCTCGGGCTCACAAAACGTCCCTTCTGCTCTTCCGGGGCACCGCCAATGTATTTTCAAATGGGAAAACAGACTTACGAGCAGACCTGTCGTTTTGGTGGGCTTTTAATCGCTGACAAGGCTCAGGGCTCACGAAACGACCCTTCTGCTCTTCCGGGGCACCGCCAATGTATTTTCAAATGGAAAAACAGACTTACGAGCAGACCTGTCGTTTTGGTGAGCTTTTAATCGCTGACAAGGCTCAGGCTCACGAAACGACCGTTCTGCTCTTCCGGGGCACCGCCAATGTATTTTCAAAGGGGAAAAACAGACTTACGAGCAGACCTGTCGTTTTGGTGAGCTTTTAATCGCTGACAAGGCTCGGGCTCACAAAACGTCCCTTCTGCTTTTCCCGGGGCACCGCCAATGTATTTTCAAATGGGAAAACAGACTTACGAGCAGACCTGTCGTTTTGGTGGGCTTTTAATCGCTGACAAGGCTCAGGGCTCACGAAACGACCCTTCTGCTTTTCCCGGGGGCACCCCCAATGTATTTTCAAATGGGAAAACAGACTTACGAGCAGACCTGTCGTTTTGGTGAGTTTTTAATCGCTGACAAGGCTCGGGCTCACAAAACGACCGTTCTGCTCTTCCGGGGCACCCCCAAATGTTTTTTTAAGTGGGAAAATAGCCTTACGAGCAGACCTTTCGTTTTGGTGGGCTTTTAATCGCTGACAAGGCTCAGGGCTCACGAAACGACCCTTCTGCTCTTCCGATGCACCGCCAATGTATTTTCAAATGGGAAAACAGACTTACGAGCAGACCTGTCGTTTTGGTGAGCTTTTAATCGCTGACAAGGCTCGGGCTCACAAAACGTCCCTTCTGCTCTTCCGGGGCACCGCCAATTTATTTTCAAATGGGAAAACAGACTTACGAGCAGACCTGTCGTTTTGGTGAGCTTTTAATAGCTGACAAGGCTCAGGGCTCACAAAACGACCGTTCTGCTCTTCCGGGGCACCGCCAATGTATTTTGAAATGAGAAAATAGATTTACGAGCAGACCTTTCGTTTTGGTGGGCTTTTAATCGTTGACAAGGCTCAGGGCTCACGAAACGACCCTTCTGCTCTTCCGGGGCACTGCCAATGTATTTTCAAATGGGAAAACAGACTTACGAGCAGACCTGTCGTTTTGGTGAGCTTTAATCGCTGACAAGGCTCGGGCTCACAAAACGCCCCTTCTGCTTTTCCCGGGGCACCGCCAATGTATTTTCAAATGGAAAAACAGACTTACGAGCAGACCTGTCTTTTTGGTGGGCTTTTAATCGCTGACAAGGCTCGGGCTCAAAAAACGTCCCTTCTGCTCTTCCGGGGCACCGCCAATGTATTTTAAAATGGGAAAACAGACTTACGAGCAGACCTGTCTTTTTGGTGAGCTTTAATCGCTGAAAAGGCTCGGGCTCACAAAACGTCCCTTCTGCTCTTCCGGGGCACCGCCAATGTATTTTCAAATGGGAAAACAGACTTACGAGCAGACCTGTCGTTTTGGTGGGCTTTTAATCGCTGACAAGGCTCAGGGCTCACGAAACGACCCCTGCTCTTCCGGGGCACCGCCAATGTATTTCAAATGGAAAAACAGACTTACGAGCAGACCTGTCGTTTTGGTGAGCATTTAATCGCTGACAAGGCTCAGGGCTCACGAAACGACCGTTCTGCTCTTCCGGGGCACCGCCAATGTATTTTCAAATGGGAAAACAGACTTACGAGCAGCCCTGTCGTTTTGGTGAGCTTTTAATCGCTGACAAGGCTGGGGCTCACAAAACGTCCCTTCTGCTTTTCCCGGGGGCACCGCCAATGTATTTTCAAATGGGAAAACAGACTTACGAGCAGACCTGTCTTTTTGGTGGGTTTTTAATCGCTGACAAGGCTCAGGGCTCACGAAACGACCCTTCTGCTCTTCCGGGGCACCGCCAATGTATTTTCAAATGGGAAAACAGACTTACGAGCAGACCTGTCGTTTTGGTGAGCTTTTAATCGCTGACAAGGCTCGGGCTCACAAAACGACCGTTCTGCTCTTCCGGGGCACCACCAATGTATTTTTAAGTGGGAAAATAGCCTTACGAGCAGACCTTTCGTTTTGGTGGGCTTTTAATCGCTGACAAGGCTCAGGGCTCACGAAACGACCCTTCTGCTCTTCCGATGCACCGCCAATGTATTTTCAAATGGGAAAACAGACTTACGAGCAGACCTGTCGTTTTGGTGAGCTTTTAATCGCTGACAAGGCTCGGGCTCACAAAACGTCCCTTCTGCTCTTCCGGGGCACCGCCAATTTATTTTCAAATGGGAAAACAGACTTACGAGCAGACCTGTCGTTTTGGTGAGCTTTTAATAGCTGACAAGGCTCAGGGCTCACAAAACGACCGTTCTGCTTTTCCCGGGGGCACCGCCAATGTATTTTGAAATGAAAAATAGATTTACGAGCAGACCTTTCGTTTTGGTGGGCTTTTAATCGTTGACAAGGCTCAGGGCTCACGAAACGACCCTTCTGCTCTTCCGGGGCACTGCCAATGTATTTTCAAATGGGAAAACAGACTTACGAGCAGACCTGTCGTTTTGGTGAGCTTTTAATCGCTGACAAGGCTCGGGCTCACAAAACGTCCCTTCTGCTCTTCCGGGGCACCGCCAATGTATTTTCAAAGGGAAAAAAACAGACTTACGAGCAGACCTGTCGTTTTGGTGGGCTTTTAATCGCTGACAAGGCTCGGGCTCACAAAACGTCCCTTCTGCTCTTCCGGGGCACCGCCAATGTATTTTCAAATGGGAAAACAGACTTACGAGCAGACCTGTCGTTTTGGTGAGCTTTTAATCGCTGACAAGGCTCGGGCTCACAAAACGTCCCTTCTGCTTTTCCCGGGGCACCGCCAATGTATTTTCAAATGGAAAAACAGACTTACGAGCAGACCTGTCTTTTTAGTGGGCTTTTAATCGCTGACAAGGCTCAGAGCTCACAAACGACCGTTCTGCTCTTCCGGGGCACCGCCAATGTATTTTCAAATAAAAAACAGACTTACGAGCAGACCTGTCGTTTTGGTGAGCTTTTAATCGCTGACAAGGCTCAGGGCTCACAAAACGACCGTTCTGCTCTTCCGGGGCACCGCCAATGTATTTTCAAATGGGAAAACAGACTTACGAGCAGACCTGTCGTTTTGGTGAGCTTTTAATCGCTGACAAGGCTCGGGCTCACAAAACGCCCCTTCTGCTTTTCCGGGGCACCGCCAATGTATTTTCAAATGGGAAAACAGACTTACGAGCAGACCTGTCGTTTTGGTGGGCTTTTAATCGCTGACAAGGCTCAGGGCTCACGAAACGACCCTTCTGCTCTTCCGGGGCACCGCCAATGTATTTTCAAATGGAAAAACAGACTTACGAGCAGACCTGTCGTTTTGGTGAGCATTTAATCGCTGACAAGGCTCAGGGCTCACGAAACGACCGTTCTGCTCTTCCGGGGCACCGCCAATGTATTTTCAAATGGGAAAACAGACTTACGAGCAGACCTGTCGTTTTGGTGAGCTTTTAATCGCTGACAAGGCTCGGGCTCACAAAACGTCCCTTCTGCTCTTCCGGGGCACCGCCAATGTATTTTCAAATGGGAAAACAGACTTACGAGCAGACCTGTCGTTTTGGTGGGCTTTTAATCGCTGACAAGGCTCAGGGCTCACGAAACGACCGTTCTGCTCTTCCGGGGCACCGCCAATGTATTTTGAAATGAGAAAATAGATTTACGAGCAGACCTGTCGTTTTGGTGAGCATTTAATCGCTGACAAGCCTCAGGGCTCTCGAAACGACCGTTCTGCTCTTCCGGGGCACCGCCAATGTATTTTCAAATGGGAAAACAGACTTACGAGCAGACCTGTCGTTTTGGGGGTTTTTAATCGCTGACAAGGCTCGGGCTCACAAAACGTCCCTTCTGCTCTTCCGGGGCACCGCCAATGTATTTTCAAATGGGAAAACAGACTTACGAGCAGACCTGTCGTTTTGGTGGGTTTTAATCGCTGACAAGGCTCAGGGCTCACGAAACGACCCTTCTTCTTCCGGGGCACCGCCAATGTATTTTCAAAGGGGAAAACAGACTTACGAGCAGACCTGTCGTTTTGGTGAGCTTTTAATCGCTGACAAGGCTCGGGCTCACAAAACGTCCCTTCTGCTCTTCCGGGGCACCGCCAATGTATTTTCTAATGGGAAAACAGACTTACGAGCAGACCTGTCGTTTTGGTGAGCTTTTAATCGCTGACAAGGCTCAGGGCTCACGAAACGACCCTTCTGCTCTTCCGGGGCACCCCCAAATGTATTTTCAAATGGGAAAACAGACTTACGAGCAGACCTGTCGTTTTGGTGAGCTTTTAATCGCTGACAAGGCTCAGGGCTCAAAAAACGACCGTTCTGCTCTTCCGGGGCACCGCCAATGTATTTTCAAATGGGAAAACAGACTTACGAGCAGACCTGTCGTTTTGGTGAGCTTTTAATCGCTGACAAGGCTCAGGGCTCACAAAACGACCGTTCTGCTCTTCCGGGGCACCGCCAATGTATTTTCAAATGGGAAAACAGACTTACGAGCAGACCTGTCGTTTTGGTGAGCTTTTAATCGCTGACAAGGCTCAGGGCTCACAAAACGACCGTTCTGCTCTTCCGGGGCACCACCAATGTATTTTAAGGGGGAAAAAATAGCCTTACGAGCAGACCTTTCGTTTTGGTGGGCTTTTAATCGCTGACAAGGCTCAGGGCTCACGAAACGACCCTTCTGCTCTTCCGATGCACCGCCAATGTATTTTCAAATGGGAAAACAGACTTACGAGCAGACCTGTCGTTTTGGTGAGCTTTTAATCGCTGACAAGGCTCAGGGCTCACAAAACGACCGTTCTGCTCTTCCGGGGCACCACCAATGTATTTTTAAGTGGGAAAATAGCCTTACGAGCAGACCTTTCGTTTTGGTGGGCTTTTAATCGCTGACAAGGCTCAGGGCTCACGAAACGACCCTTCTGCTCTTCCGATGCACCGCCAATGTATTTTCAAATGGAAAACAGACTTACGAGCAGACCTGTCTTTTTGGTGAGCTTTTAATCGCTGACAAGGCTCGGGCTCACAAAACGTCCCTTCTGCTCTTCCGGGGCACCCCCAAATTTTATTTTCAAATGGGAAAACAGACTTACGAGCAGACCTGTCGTTTTGGTGAGCTTTTAATAGCTGAAAAGGGCTCAGGGCTCACAAAACGACCGTTCTGCTCTTCCGGGGCACCGCCAATGTATTTTGAAATGAGAAAATAGATTTACGAGCAGACCTTTCGTTTTGGTGGGCTTTTAATCGTTGACAAGGCTCAGGGCTCACGAAACGACCCTTCTGCTCTTCCGGGGCACTGCCAATGTATTTTCAAATGGGAAAACAGACTTACGAGCAGACCTGTCGTTTTGGTGAGCTTTTAATCGCTGACAAGGCTCGGGCTCACAAAACGTCCCTTCTGCTCTTCGGGGCACCGCCAATGTTTTTTCAAATGGAAAAACAGACTTACGAGCAGACCTGTCGTTTTGGTGGGCTTTTAATCGCTGACAAGGCTCGGGCTCACAAAACGTCCCTTCTGCTCTTCCGGGGCACCGCCAATGTATTTTCAAATGGGAAAACAGACTTACGAGCAGACCTGTCGTTTTGGTGAGCTTTTAATCGCTGACAAGGCTCGGGCTCACAAAACGTCCCTTCTGCTCTTCCGGGGCACCGCCAATGTATTTTCAAATGGAAAAACAGACTTACGAGCAGACCTGTCGTTTTGGTGGGCTTTTAATCGCTGACAAGGCTCAGGGCTCACGAAACGACCCTTCTGCTCTTCCGGGGCACCGCTAATGTATACATATAGGGACTTTAACCTGACCAGGTTAAGAATAAATGGGAATAAATGAGAATAAATGCGTTTAAAAAAATTCGAAGATTGTGGCTGAATGCGAGGGCGAGGGTGGGACAATGGAGGAATCCCCTGTAATTGTAGCTTTCTTTTAGTTTAATATTTTTCTCTAACGTAGATAGAAAGTTGCAATTAGATGGGACTTCCTTATTGTCACCCGCTCACCCAAACCCCCATCTTGTAATTTGATAAACGCACGTATTGAGTTTATACGTAGATTTTGAAACTTTCTGATGCTTTCAACGCTATTTTCAAGTGATTTTTTTCTCAAAGGAATCACTCTGTCGCTAGAGCAAAAGTTTGTAATAGACCCGTTATAAAGACATACTTTTTCACCTTCTCTCGTTTTTTAAAAGGGTTTTCGCATAAAATAGAAAAGTTGGTAGAAATTATATTTTAAATAGATGTTTAAATTTTTTTTTCTGAATTAATCGAAATTCAAATGTGTGTAAGGTAAAAAAAATAACTCTTGTTGCATTTCAACCAAAACTGTTCATCTATTCAGATAGATGAGACTATATGAGACTATTGGGTTGTAAGAATTTTGTGAAAGAAAAAGACCAAAAACTTGCTGTAAAACCGATCCTCAAAAAAGTGAAAACTCGGTGCTCCAAATCGAATTCCGGTTAAATGAAAACGACTTACCTTTTTCTGTATTCTTTCTACCCTCTCGCTTCGCAGCTGACTTGCAAGTGCTTCGATTTTTTTATCCACTTCGTGGACATCCTTCACTATCGTGTCTTCCATCATCTGAAATATGTTTATTCGACTTAATTAAATAACTCATCCATTTTATTGCTTCCATTTTTTTTTTTTTTGTGAATTACGTATAAATAATACTATTTTCTATTTAAAAAAAAAGGGATTGAAATACCCAGTCGTAGATTCCAATTTCAAACAATTGGGAGAACGTGCTCTCACAGAAAAATTGAGAAAAAACCCCGAAAAAAAAAAAAAAAAACCATCTACCTAAGATTCTACATGTTTTAAGGCCACGTCTTTTCAATAAGTGCGGAGATCTGTCATAACTGTAATAAAACGTTATAGACTGTTTTAGTGAAGCGAAATATCGTATCGATTGGCGTCCGAGGACCTCTGGATCCAAACAAACTCTGCTTTAATGTAATGCCGGAAACATGGCGCACCCCGGATTTTTGTATGGGGGGGAGTTGTCATTTCATATGGGGGGGGATTCATATGGGGGGGGTCGCATCCTAGTTAGCGGGAGCAAGCGTTGAGTCGCATCCGCGCTAGGACAAATGATCCGAAGTTGGTTCCTTGACTTGCCGCCTCGAATAGGGGTCCTCGAATTTGCTAGGGTCCTCCCCCGAAAATTTTTTAAAATTTAGCTCTTCTTAGACGCAAAATTAGGCTACTTCTATTCAGAAACTATATTGAATCAACACTCAAGAAAAATGAGATTTTTCCCAGACTATGCTGATATTACGGAAATATCTTCATCATGCTGATAGAAAGACTAGACGGAGTCTTCAGGAAATCTAGATTTCAGAAGAAGATCGAGCGAAATTAATAATTAAGGACATTGCTGTCGGGAAAGATGTGTTCCTCCAAGGAAAAATTGTTTCATGACATTGATATTTTTTTGAACTCATTTTCCCTTTTTCCCTCTTTTCTTTTTCTCTCCTCCTCTTTTCCTCTTCTCTTTCTCTTTTTCCCCATTATTTCCTTTCCTTTTTCCTTTTTTTCCCTTTTCCCCTTTCCCCCTTTTTTTTCCTTTCCTTTCCTCCTTTTTTTTTCCTGTGGGGGCTTTGGTCCCCTTGCCCCCCTCCCCCCCGGGTGCGCCCATGGCCGGAATGCTCCCATAAATTCATTTTTAAACGAATAATTTGGCTGATAAACTAAGAAATGATTGCGACTTTTTTTAGGTTATGATTTATAAGTCCTCGAAAATGCTTAAAAACGACTGCGATGTCGAAATCAACAAGATATTACAAATAGAACGATACATTTGGAAAATAGAAGCACCCAAATGTTTTTGTTGTTGTTGTAGAATGGGTAGAATGAGTCGAAACGTGTCTGAAGGTTGCAAATTTCGTGCAAGTATTCGGTTTGAAACGCGCATGTTTTTGCATCACTTTACTCTGGGTGCCACTTAACATCGGTTTACGGTAGCACGTGCACGTGGCATAACGTGCAATTTGGCAACGTTGTATTTTTCCCATTTAAACCCATGCAATAGGTCGAATGCGAAGATGTTCACCGAACACCCGATAGTTCGATCTTTTTCATGAGTTTTAATGGACAAACTGCACCGTTGCGAAATTGCATGCTCCCCACGAATGGGAGGTAACATGAGACAGATTCCAAAGATCTTCGGTGTGATCCGATTTCACTGTAGAGAAAATAATTTTACCTGGTGAATCCACGTGGCTAAAGCAGAGACTCGCTTATGGAAGCTCTTGTAAACTTCATTGGCGTGTGAATACCTTTCCCATATTTGTAAGTCCGTGTAAATGTACTCAATGACCTAAACGAACAGGTAGAGAAAACTTGTGATATTCAGTTTAAGAAATCATTCTCTTGCACAATGGGTCTGTTGCATACTTTTGCTACAACAATATAGAACCTTGATTCTTATGTAAAATTCGGCGAAAATATTGATGCGCACATTAAAAACGTTCAAAATCCACTCATTAACTCAGGAAATCACTTCGATTTCAAACAGCCCGCGCTACACTCGACACTTTTTGCACCGGTATACTACTACATAGACGGAACCACCGTAAACAACATCATAACTACAAAATGATAGAATTCCCTTCAAAAGACATGAACTATTGGCTGCATTTGCTGTTTCGTCTTTTCGGTTTATCTAAGATTACAAAATAATATAAGAAAATGTACGCATCTAAACAAAACATTCCAATGTTTGTAAGTTGAGTTCATGTTTACATAAACGAGATGGTTCCATCTATGTAGTCATAAGTCGGTGATATAATGTCTAGTGTAGCGCGGGTTGTTTGAAACGGAATGTATTTTCTGAGTTAATGAGTGGATTTTGAAAGTTTTTAATGTGCGCATCATTATTTTCGCCGAATTTTACGTTAGAAACAATGAGTTATATTGATGTAGCAAAAGTACGCAACAGGCCCATTCTCGCGCATATAGCTGCCTATTTATGCTCGTTTAAAATTAAATCCTAATAAAGTTCAATTTTTGGAGGACCCAATAATACTCTTCTCAGGAGCGATGTTCCCCGTTTAGACCTCACATTGAGTTCAAGTGTAGATAATAATTGATGGTGGCAACATTTTCTGAAATCAAACGTCCAAATAATCAAACCCCCCCCTTACTCAAAGATAACCCTAACCACACAAAGACATCCGTTGACCCAAAAGAAAAAATTTTTTTTTAAAAGGGCAAAAAAGCTCCTTCATTTTACTTTTATGCAATATCAAGACCGTTACGTACGAATAGTTTAAATACACTATCGGCACTATGTTCGGTGTTTCCAGATTTTCCCGTAAATGATCATTACGTCATTACGTCAAGTGGAAAAAAATCGAAATATTATCAAACCCAAAAAAAGGCAAATACTGTCATGCTTATGTTTTCAATGAAATTTCTTTACTTTTTGTCATTTTATCACTGTTGGACGGTTAGTTATCGTAAACTGCTACAAAAGGTTGCCAAAATTAACATGTCCTCAAAAAAATTTAACGATAAGATGAAGTTTTTAACCTTCATTTTTCCCAGATATCATGCATCGTGGATTCCCAAGGAGGCTCTCTTGTAACCTAGAGTTCCTATATTTAGAGAGTTAAGACAAGAGGGTAGTCAACTTCTGATTGGTCGATGAGTTTTAGGCTCTACGGATGCCGCCATTGGATGCGATTTTGCACTTTTTTTTACAATCGCAGTTTTTTACCAAAAGTATTTTACGGATAAAGAGTTAAATATCGACGAATCTGTAAATTTCAATCATGAAACGCCCCAAGAATGTCTAAAAAACCCCAAAAAAACCTTTTAAAGCGTAAATGGATGTCGATGCACAAAAGCAGTAAAAGATTACTCATTAGAAACTCAGCGGCACTGTAATCTTTGCAGTGGACAAAAACACAACAACGGCCCTCAGAATGTAAACAAATGTGCAAAATCGCATCCAAAGGCGGCGCCCATGGTTTCTCTTGTCTTAACTCTCTAAATATAGGAACTCTATTGTAACCCAAATTTTTAATTGCTCTATGGTCAATCAGCTTTGATTATTTTCTTTTAAAACTCAGACTATCAGGCCCTTTAAAAAACAAGGAAGATCTGAGAAAAAAGAAATTGAGAAATTATAGGGCTAGGGTTTTTTTTTTTTTTTTTTTTTTTTTTATTTTTTTATTACTAAGATACTGTTTTAGTGAGAACCGGGAAATTCAAAATCGGCCAATCGGATGTTGGTTTTAAGTAAAAAAAAAAAATCTAATTGTAAGCCAATTAGATTCCTGGATTTTACTTACCGCTCATCACTAAAATAATGTATCGCAAGTGACAATTTCTCAGAAAAATGTGGGTAGAGGAAATCATAGAGTAGCTATAATAATTTCTGAGACATTATGACTGCTTGATTCAGCTTGTTTGAAGAAAATAGTAATACTTGATTCTGCTACAAAGAGACAATTGTAGTCGAGTCTCTGAAAACGTGATCTACAGAATAGTGTTTTGATAAGGTATGAATAAGGTTTAATATTTTACTTGAAGAATGGCTAAAATTTCTCTCGACGTACAATACGGGAATGACACTGCAGGTAAAGGGTTTGTGCCGTTTGGACGTTCAAGGCAGCTTCTTGAATTGTATTTCTACTCTCAGTAGCTAAAGTAAATCGTGAATCTGCTGACCTTCAAAAATCAAAGACAAAATATTTCAAGTTATGAACATACCTTCTTAATACGCATATGTAAGTACATTAAGACCTAAGTCGGAAACCACATAGGTACAAGACCTTCAAAAGGAAGTACTCCGGTCAAAATTTTTACTTTTTTAAATCTCGGCAACATTTAAATAATTGTGCTGCTCTCTAGTGTTTTAGGACTAAGTAGAATGATACATTAATGTGCCGTCAAAAAAAATCGTAAATTCTATTGAAAAGAATGGAAATATTAAACAATAAAAAATCTCCATCAGGGGACGTTCTTTTGTACGTCAGAGTAGGTACTTCCTTTTCCAAATTCGTTCATGTGTGCGTTCTAGCGAAAAACAAAGGACTAAATTACTCGTATTTGATGCAATCTTTCTCACCGACAACCAAAAACACCAAAAATACTACGTATATTATTTTCGTCATCTAACTCAATGTGAGACTGATTACGCTCATTGGCTGATCACCCTAACTAAATTACGTTTTCCGCACGAGTAAAGAGTATTTGTTAAAAACCCCCTAAGCGATAACTTCATCAATCGGTCTGTTGCAAACTTTTGCTACAACAATTAAGAGTGTTTAATCCAATGTAAAATCGCCTGAAAAGTCCATTGGTGGCATCAGCAAGTCATAAAATGCAATAATAAACTCACAAGAGGCGTTTAATGAAATCCAAGATGGCGGAGAAATATCGAGCAATTTGTATGCATGCACCACGAACATCCAAGAATAGCCAACCTCACAATATCGATCACACCCAATCACAACGCAAACAAACATAACCTCTACCTCCAGTGAGGTTGTCAAAGTTGGCCATCCTTGGATGCTCACGGTGCATGCATACAGATTGCTCGATATTTCTCCGCCATCTTGGATTTCATTAAACGGCAAACGCCTCTTTTGAGTTTATTATTGCATTTTATGACTTTTTGATGCCACCAATGGACTTTTCAGGTGATTTTACAATAGATAATACACTCTTGATTGTTGTAGCAAAAGTTTGCAACAGACCCATTTTTGACCAAATGTGCTCATGTTAAGCAAAAAAATGAGTAAATGTAAATGAGTTGATCTTTCAAGCGTGACCAAGAGCAGATCGCTGGCATTCTTTATTTTTGAGGTTACCGCATCAGTCTCGGTATTTTTGGGAGACCCTTTGCCCTGGTAAAAATGTACATTATGCGATCATATATCGTTAACTGACAGTCGAATCGCAAAACGATATCAGAATGTTGGCTTAATGATCTTACATTGATATCAAATGATGTCATAT